>JAOTRN010000009.1:10172743-10194609 GCA_028566695.1 Bagroides melapterus
TATTCAAAGACAGATTTAAAAGCACTTTTGTACGTCGCTCTGGATAAGGGCGTCTGCCAAACGACCTTAAATGTAAAATGTAAGTCAGGTCAAGATGCTATAGGAGAAATACCTGCTGAAAGTGTTAACATTTGTTTATATCCTGATTATATATGCTATTTATTGAACTGTGAAAATGCACTTCTGGTTGGATGCTAACTATATTTTGTTGCCTTGTACCCACATGTGCAGTGACAATAAAGTTGAATCTAATCTAATCTAATCTAAACATACAGCTTCTTACTTCTTACAGTAAATGAACTGTATGTTCTCATTATTATTTTCTACCAGGAAGAACATTTGAGTGGAAAATTTGAATCATTGTTTTATAATTATGGTGTTAATAGTGGGTTGAGTTGACTGTATACAAAGGCTGAGATTACAAAACATGTTAGAGGCAAAACAAGCTGGCTCTGACATAAAGAAATGTACCAGGAAACAACTGAGCCAGGAGGACTACATATTTGTGTAGGGGTACACAATGTTGTATGGTGTATGCCTGCCACACCTGTGAACTGTGTAGAACTCACCTGTATATCTGATAAAATGTCTTTAATGTATGATCCTGTTATTCAATGAAGCAGTATTTGTCTGAATTGTGAAATCAGGAGGTGTGTGAGGCCTGTGATGAATCCTGTAAGCACTGCTCTGGACCTGGACCTGAGAACTGTGTGACATGTCAGCAAGGTTTTGGACTGCATGCTGTAAGCCGGCGCTGCTTGGTTTGCTGCCAGCGTGACGAACCAGCTAAGAACTGCTGCCACTGTCATTCAAATTCAGGTGCACTCACATTCCACCTCTTTAAAAGGAAATGTAAAAGGGTAGAACCTGTGCAAGGTCTTCAATTAAATGGATAAATAGACTATTTATAAATTGCACTTTATTTCTGTCTTTAATAGAATGGAGATTTTTGTTGGTCTGAATTAGAATCAGCTTTAATAGACATGTATGATTGAGAATACAAAAAATAGACAATGATATAGAAAATAGTCTAATACAAACATGATTACATGTACGATAACTAGATGAGCAAGCAAGGACTGTGTCAAAGTGACAATATTGTACTTTGTGCAGAACGTAGAGAAATAGATGAACTGTAGTGTAGTGGTTATGGGATGGTGTTATTTTGGAGTCAGGTAGTCCTTGATTTGCTCTGTATCTATCACCTGCAAAAGGGAAGGTATGTGAGTTGTGAGGGGATCCTTATTATTCTTTTTTTTATATTCTTTTTTTTTTTTTTTAAAGAAGTGAGTTGTGGTATTCTAACGCTTGCTTAGTTTCCTTTTTCATGACTACCTGGTCCTGATGCATTGTATTGTGGCATGCAGTAAACAACCTGCATGGATAAAAGATATTATAATTATCATGTCAATTTTTCTGGTCTATCAGGTACTGTGAGTATTTGAGGCCTTCCTGGAATCTAGATGTTGCTTTTTATGTGACTATCATCATCAGAAACTAGTGTTGCAATAAAGTTTCATATTAAAGTAAAGTTTCATAATAAAATAAATGAATAACAGAGAAAGACGTACTCTGTTTCTCTTCCCTCTGTCACTTCCCCTTCTCTTGAGCTTTTCTGCAAAGCAACAACCACTTTTTTGGGTTCAGTTTTAAGGTAATCTTTGCTTGTCACATACTGTTGTGTTGTCTAGTTTTTTAAGATTTGGTATTTATATATCCTTCGTGTTTTATAACAGTTTATATTTTATTACTTTCCTCTCTTAAGTTTACCCCTTTATTATTTAACGTATTTAAAACCCAGGGTTTTTTTTGTTGTGAGTGATGCAACTCTGTGTTTCTGTCTTGACTTCTCATTGATCTGTAGTGTAGATCTTTGTTTCCTGGTTTTTGTGTTTTAGATTGTCACTGGACCTGTTTGCCAACTGACAGACAATGAGTCAGCAAACTTTTGAATGTCCACATGCAATGTAAGGGTTAAAACTCTTAATCTCTTTTCACAGTTTTGTGTTTGGAAACCCCAGCTTCAGCACAGAACCAGGCTGAGGATGACGAATTGAATCTGAGGTCCCGGGTATACCAGCACACATCTGCTGCCCTACCTGCTGCTTTGATTTTGGCTGTTGTTCTTGCGCTGGGCATCTTCACATTGGCACAGGCCCGTGCCAGGAAGAGGCTGTGCTGGAGGCAGAGTTATGAGAGACTGAGCGGGACAGCAGGTGCCAGGCCTGATCCACGCCCCATGCCCCATGGAGTACCTGAGCCCGAGGACAGTGGAGATGATGCAGACGTTGTGTACACGAGTCGAGACGGATCCGTCTATCGCCGTTATGGATTCATACACAAACCTGAGCATGAGGAGGAGGAGTTGGATGAAGCCAACGAGAACACACTCCTCAACCGAGCATAAAGAGAGCACACTGAGGCAACCCTTGAGATTATAATCCAGAGTTCTGAATTTTATATTGTAATTGTTTACTTCAATTTGTTTTTGTTTTGAAATGAAGCTTAGCATGCAGCATACATGTTCTCTCACTGTAAAATATTTTAGATGTAAGTAACATGTATAATGCACTTGTTTTGTGTTTGAGAACGAACGGTTAGTTAATCTTTATCGAGTGCAGTAACATTTGATCCTCTAAATGAGGAACCACCAATAAAAGTTTAAATGTGGTGGCTGTAAAATATCATCTGTGATATCAAACAAACCTATGAACAAAAATATTCTTTGTAACTCTGAACTCATTGTGACTGTAGTTTCACGCTTTAATAACTATTCTGTCTTCCTTGGACAAAAATATGCAAGTTTATCACGTGGGATGTTCCATTTTGTAAATATAGCTGTAAGTGATGAATTGTTTACTGAATTGCCAGTTCATACTGTAACAAATCATTTGTAATGCTCTATTTGTATAAATAACATAATTTAGGTAAAATGCATTTGTGTGTTTACTTGTCTTGTGTTTAAAGTATTCATTTTCCTGTATCCTCAGGAGTTAAAAAGTATTCTGTCAATTGGATATTTAATGTCAGTCTTTACTTATAATTGATTCTAATTATAGTATTCAACTTCTTGTCTCTTTTTTTGGTGAACAACAGTGAGATGATGACAGCTTTGTTTTAATGTTAGTTATTTTTAGCATATTGGCTGCTAACTACTAGCATTAAATAAATTAGAAATACAAATAAATTAGAAAAAAAAGTCAGCCTTTGTAAATGTTTCTAAATGTAACAATGTGATTATTTTTAAAATGTGTGTTATTCTACAACAATTATTCTGTAATTTAAAAAAAAAAATGATCACATCAAAAACAGATTACTTTAAATGCTTTTCTACAGTTTCCTTTTTTTACATTTACATTTAGTTCTGTGTTTACTAACCAGGCAAATCCCTTTTGAAGAGCAAACATACTTCAATTCTAAAAAAAAAAAAAAAGCCACACCTATGCTGTGTGCACAATATATACACTTCCCTGAGGTCCTCCCCTAGATTACTGTGACTGGCTTATTGTTAACACATCCCTTAGTTTTAACGCTGCCTCGTTCCTCTATGCCACATTCTCTTTCTTGGCTGGTGTGTGCTGGTTTCTGGAGCTAACTTTGACTCCTGGTTCATATATTGATTGCAAAAATGGTTTTTAGGAAAAAAGCCTGTTTGAGATATATCTCTTTACTTTTTCTTAGCTTTTCATTTATTTATCTTATAACAAACCCAAAGGGAAAAAGCTGTTTACAAAGTGGGCAGTTGGACATGAAACATCTACTGCATTACAATAGGACAGAACTGCAAACTTGTTCAGCCATCATCAAAGGTGACATGGATGGAGTTGACAACAAATACTTTGGCAAGTTTCTTACTGGATGGAGAAAAACATCTCTTTTTCCTGAATCCTACTACCTAAATGCCACGAAGGACTGCCAAGCTTTTGTGAGAGACAGAGGGTTTCTACCAATTCCTCTAAGCAAGGAGGAAAGAGACTTTCCAATCGCTTACTCCATGGTTATCCATGAGAAGATTGAGATGTTTGAGAGGCTCCTGCGTGCTATTTACTCTCCTCAGAATGTCTACTGTGTTCATATGGACAAAAAGTCACCTAAGATCTTCTCTGATGCTGTAAGAGCTATTGTGTCTTGTTTCCCCAATGTGTTTGTGGCCAGTAAGTTAGAGAGTGTCGTCTATGCTTCCTGGTCTCGAGTTCAAGCAGACCTTAACTGTATGGAGGACCTTCTTAAGTCTCCGGTCAAGTGGCGGTACCTGCTCAACACTTGTGGAGCAGATTTTCCCTTAAAAACCAACGCAGAGCTTGTTCAATCTCTGATTAATCTTAACGGAAAGAATAGTATGGAGTCAGAATCCACAAGTGAACACAAAAAAGCTCGCTGGATGTATCATCATAACGTCACAAACACTGTGACTCGGACAGACATTAAGAAGACTCCTCCCCCCATCGATACCCCTATGTTCTCTGGGAATGCATACTTTGTTGTTAGTAGAGAGTTTGTAGAGTATATCTTTAAGAATCCTGTGATCCAGAACTTTATGGAATGGGAGAAGGACACGTACAGCCCAGATGAACACATGTGGGCAACACTACAGAGGATGCCTTTAGTACCTGGCTCCAACCCATCCAATCGAAAATATGATGAGTCAGACATGTTGGCCATCGCCAGGTTGGTCAAATGGAGTTATCTTGAAGGAAACCTAAAGAATGGCGCACCATATCCACCATGCACTGGGGCACATAGGCATTCAGTGTGTGTTTATGGTGCAGGAGATCTGAACTGGATTTTGAAACAGAGACATCTCATTGCTAACAAATTTGACCCTGAAGTGGATGATATTGCTTTAAAATGCTTGGAAGCTTTCTTAAGGTACAAAGCAATTTCTGGTCAGTCCTTACTTAAAATAGATAAAACAGAAATCATTAAATAACACTGCTACACATTTGCAGAAGTATACCAACTGTGTATTTTTGATATATCAATAATATATTAACATAATAATAATGTGGATATTATTATGAAATTTTTATATCTAGAGTTTATTTAAGAAAACATTTGATTGCCTAAAGTGCATGAAACTTATACAGCAAAGCTGGTAATACTTCAAACAAGGTTTGTTGCTAGAAAAGCAAACAAATCTGTTTGTTATGTTAACCAGACAACAGTGTTTCTTTTGTTTAATATTTTTTGTTTACTCAGTTTTTAAAGATTACATACTCTTAATTTATTTGATGTACTTTGATAATGTATTCTATGCACAGCACATTAGTCAACAATTGTTTTCAAAGTGCTTTATAAATATTATGCACTTCCTTTTGCTGTCCAAATAATTTTCTTAATTAACTTTGTTTTCTTTTTTTACAAAGCCATTCTATGTATTATTATGCTAATTGTCTATTTGTTAAAAGAGAAAAGACAACACGAAGCTACATGCTTACTTATCTTGATTTATTTCGTGCTAAACCTGACAGGTAACTCTAATAAAAACAATGTGCTAATTATAAGAAGTTAAATAAAAGAATTTATTTGCAACAGTTCATTACAATGTGAATTATTATCAGCTGATACCAGCCCTAAATTATACTTTGATAAGTTTACACAAGGGCATAACAGATTTCTACAGTTCTGTATTTAACCGCTCCACATTAGATCTCAATTTTATTCAGCTATTTAGTCAAGTATATTATTTATAAAATTATAGATGTTTACAAAGGTATTTCTAATAAATATAATGGACTGGTAATTCGAGGTATACATAATTATACTAGATTATTAATCAGAAGTGCACAGATTTACAATTAAATATTCATCAGAAGTATAGAGATATACTGACTTATTCAGCAGATATTGAAAGAGTTATATCTGGTTATTTCATGAAAAGAATACAGTTAGACAGTTACAGAGTTAGACTGGATAGTTCATCAGAATTAGTCACAAGTATTATTCACATCAGATTATTCACAAGTAAAGAGTTTCACTATAGATGATTCACTGAAATAGTGTTCAGATATTCATTCAGTGCTTTATTGACTTTAGTACTGGCCTTTTGTGATTTCAGATCTTTTGGTGGGTGTTGGCATAGTTTTTTCTTTACTATTAACAAAACAGTGTTGTGAGTGTTGCATTCTTTCAATCCAATCAGACCAGTCTAGCCAATCTCCAGTTACATTGTCATGAACAAAGAGTTTCATTCCTCACTCATTCTTCACTCACATCATTCTTTTTCTTTTGTACTACCATCTGGAGTATTGTCTAAAAAATATTTAACCACGTAAGCAGATTTTCTTGATTGTCTCTACTTTGCCCTATTCAAAGACTGAGAAAAAAGGGCAAAAGTTTCAGATCTTTCATTTGGTTTTTGTTTGCCATTTATCATAGCTGTCATTCTGATAATATTTTATCAGCTTCCACCAATAGATCTGTTGCTTACAGAAGCACTGATCTGCCACTGCGAAATACAACATATAGATACAACGTAATTTCGTTTAAACGTGATATCTTGTTAAAACTAGATCATTTTCACGTCATAACACGATAACTTTCTCGTTTAAACAAGATCATGTTCTCGTTAA
This sequence comes from Bagroides melapterus, assembly GCA_028566695.1. Lineage (NCBI taxonomy): Eukaryota > Metazoa > Chordata > Actinopteri > Siluriformes > Bagridae > Bagroides > Bagroides melapterus. The sequence continues at coordinate 10,179,316 of JAOTRN010000009.1, forward strand.
AACGAGATCATTTCCCTGAACTCTCACGTAGAAGTGTAATATTAAATGGAGGATAAAATACCCTCACTGACCGTGACTTAGATATTAATACTGATAATATTGATAAAAGTTATAATAAATCATTCTCATTTTATGTTAGGCTGTACCAAAGATTTCTTTTACTAAAAAAAGTATTTCCTCTCACATATTTGAATATGTATGTGTGAATTTTGGAAGTAATAAATGAATGTTGGATGTTTAATAGTGTATCAGTGTTAGCTTTTTATTTAGTGTATAATATAAAATTCTATACACTATATAATCTGGGACACCTGTGGTCTGTCGACACCAAACTATCACACTTTTGTGCACATACTTTTGGCCACAAAGAATATTAATTTCTTAATATTGATCGTAAAAGAAAAATCAGTGGTATGTAGGTTAAGACAAATAAAGTCCTTTATTATTAGTATTATAATTATTTATTATAAATATTATTTATGTTAATATAAATATTTTATTTTACTTCTTTTACTACTTATGTCAGAGTGTGTGAGTGTGTTTAAGTGAATGTGTGGAATATATTCTATGATATGCAGGTGAGTGTGTGTCCATATGTCAACGTGATGTAGCTTAACTGTGTGTAACAGTCAGAGGGTAAGAGAGGAGGAAATTAGTCCACATCGACTCACAGTTGTGGCAGGTATAAATGGCTCCTCCATTAGTGTAGGCCTGGTGATGTTGCAACTAATCCTACACTGACAGCTATCATGAAACTTGCTACGCAAGATTGACAGAATAGCAATGACACATGCTAGCTATGCCTTTTAGAATCTAAGAAAATGCTGATTAAAATTATGACTACAATTCTTCACACAAAAAATCTGATTTAAAAAATGACTTTTTTTGTTCTTCCTGGAAGGAGGATGATCTAACTGAGCATCTGCAGTATGAATGCATTCACTGTAGCTTGTTCCTTATTGAAATAAAGTTGCAACTGCCCCATGTGCAACCGTCCCCAGTCTCCCCAACACTTCCAAACTAGGGAGTGACAAAGTATGTACACATTCTTAAGAATGTAAACAATTCGTTTTTCCACATGCCCATCCTCTCCTCTGATTGACATGACATCTCGTGAAAGTTCATTGGAAAATGATCTCGTTTTAACTAGAAATAGATCTTGTTTTAACGAGAAAGTTATCACGTTATAACGTGCAAATGATCTAGTTAACGAGAAAACCGTGCCAGTTCAGTGCTTCCGTAGTTGATCTTCCATGTGTGTTTTGAAAATTCCATATCAGAAGATTCTGAAGCATTCAAACCAGTCCCACAACCACCAACAACCATGCTACGGCTAAAGGCGCAAAGATCACTTTTTCTTCATACCTGTGTTTAACGTGAACCTGAAACGCTAGACCTTTGTTTACGATTTCTTTCTTTCTTTCTTTCTTTTTTACATTGCTCATTAGTTGTTCTTATGTTCTTATTTGTACGGTAAGTGTTTATAAAACTGTTAATCAGAACACTCTCATGCCATCTACTGGTCAAATTTTTATAAAATTGCACTTTAATGAACTATATTATATTCGTAAGTATATAGTTGTCTTCCTGTGGCTGCTCAATGGTCGGGGTCTTCAGAGCGAATCAAATCGCATACTTGATCTTGGCACAGTTTTATTTATTTATTTATATATTTTTAACCGTAAGTCTTTCATGACGGCAGCCTGACGTGGGAATAATTATATACAACTATAAGATGTACAAAATACTTAGAATATATTAGTATGTATGCCCGATAAGTAAGTAGGTAAAGTGAAGATCCTATGTGCATCCTATGTACATAAAGTAAGCTAAACTAATTTTATTGGACACTGATAGTTGTTAAGAGTTAAATAGCTTGCTTTGTTCGTCTGATGTTCAGAGGTGAGACGTTAAGTAAAGGCAATGTTAAGTGTTTAGTTTTACCCCTTTATCCTCAGCGCTATACTGATTGTCAAAAATTCCTTTGTATGAAGTGCAAATTTGATTTGCGATTTAATTTGACAGCTGTGTTAGCTATGAAAGCGAGACAAAAAGAGGACTGAATGTGTTCCTGCCCATACTTCAACACTGCTGATTGTGGACCGGCGTTTCTGTTACAGTGCTGCATTTGAAACACCGATTTATCATGAACTAGATGAAAATGTACATATGCCCTAAACCTGAGGTGTTCAGTGTTATCTGGAAAATGATACCGTGAGAGCAGGTTTTCATTCCAACCAAGCAGAAGCAACACCCGAGTTTACTAAAAGTCAAAGATTAATTGATTACACAGGCGGAATCAGGTGTGGCAAGCCAGGCCTTTTGCAAATAAAATTTGACACCACTGACCTAAACCATAAAACATTTTAAATGATTTTCCACATATTACAATTTGGAATGACAGCTTAAATATATCAGGTGGTTGATACAAAAAAAAAAACAATGTCTGTTGTGTGATCATGAGTTAACAGTGACACAAAGTGCTTTTTTTTGGTTAAACACCAAACCTTGCACAATGTAATGGTACTTGTTTATTGGTATTATTGCGCTTTTAAGCATACGACAGAATTTCAGGATTATCAGCAAACAGGTGGTACATTCACTGGTCTGATCTGTTTAACAGAGAACAATCCAATGTCCATTTATCTCATGCTGCTAGAGTAGCGCAATGATGCAGCATCAGTGTACACAGCATTTCAATATATCATGGAGAAAATAAAACAATTTAAAAGATGACAAATGAAGATGATTAGCTGCAGTTAGTGATCAGCACAGGGAGGGAAATTACACAACAAAGACCACAATCTAAATCAAATGTAATATTTGAGGTAATGCTACAGAAGCAGGCAGAACAAAAATCATAGGTGAAGAAAAGAAAACTCAAAAAAAAACAAAAAAAAAACGTACTCCCATGCAGCAACAGAATGACCTTTAAGATTACCATTTTTATTGCACAATTCATAAAGAAACAATTCCAAACCTGAGACTAACCTAAAACCAAAGGGGGATTAAGCCAAGTATTACTTTAACTATTTAATGTCAAAGTTGTTAGAATATATCCACCAAATTGAAGATGACTTGATTGTAAGTTTCATTTTTTTCAGAATAATCAGTCCACCTAATATTCAACAGTTAATTTAGTTATTTTATTTACTGGATCTTTAAAATAAAAAGGGGGAGGGGACAACGACTATTAAACTATAAACCGCCACAAAGAGTTGACAGAGAAAACTGTACATTTTTTCGAAACCAAGGACTCGTTATTTGGTGAAACGTGGTTGATATCAATGTAATGTCTTGATATAATAAATATTCCAAATGTAATAATTTGATAAAGACCTGCTTTATATACTAAAGTAACTGATGTGTGCTACTGGGACATATAATCATATTAGAAAAGAGGAAGACATTTCTTGTATTGTTGAAGTTTTACTTGCAAGAACAAAGCACACAATGAACACCCATCCCAAATGTATACTACAGAAATCAACACAATATGTGACTATGGAGTGATCCATTTCTTGAGGATCATTCCTAAGAGGCAAAGAGGGAGAGAACAACACTTTCCTCATACAGCGTCTCTTACGTTTTTCACCAATAAACATTAACAAGTATGACGTGAGATTTCAGTAAGTCAAAATAACACCATAAAGGACTGTCCAATGCAAAATATATAGATATATATTAATCTTTTTTCCTTTATCACCATTAGAATATAAATATATTTTAAATGTAAAGTAAAAGAACATGCATCACCTAACGTGAAAACCAAGTGCCTTGAACATCAGGGAAAAGCAACATGAATTAATGACAAAAATGACAACTGCCTCCGAATTTATACATGTAAGATTATAAAAATACTTGAAACACAGCACTGTGATTTCAACTTGTGTTTGGCACATTAATACAATACAGAATAAAAGATCCACCATGTAATAGGCAATAGAGTCATAAACTTTTTTCCCAGCTGAGAGACGTAAAAACCCACTCTATTTTCCTCCAACTCTTCTTTCCTCTTCAACCTCACTCTGCATCTCCCATCTCCCCTTTGCCATGCATTTCTTGGTCAATCCTAGAAGAGAAAATGGTGAAGTTACAATATCAGTAGGAAGATTAACCATCCAGTCAAATGCTATTCACTTTCCAGGTTTTTTTTTCAAAAAAAAAAAAAGAATTCTAAAACCACATGAATGAGGTTTGACCAGACAACAGTATTTACAACAGTCAAATGTATACTGTTTTCACATTACAGCATTTAAATTTACTAACTGCACTCACACACAAAAAAGCCATATAACAGTGAGTGTTAGTTTTTTGATCAAGGGGTGTTTTTTGGATTTGAGTTAAAGTGCCTCAGTACAAAACAAGCAGAGAATAAATAAATTGGGTGTAAATATTGAAAAAAAATCAGACGTAGGAAAATTAGACATTAGTTACATGGACCCTTTTCATGTGAACGGTATTGTGTACTGATGAACTGTTGACTATAAATTAAACTCACATTCTGGTTAACAACAGAAATGAAGAGTAAGTTTTAAGAGTGTGATTTTCTAATGTATAAAGTGTATGACTCAGTCAGTTGACTGTCACGTCTCTAACTCAGCACATGAAAAGGGTCTATCCATTACTCTAACTGAACGTGCTCAGACAAAATATTCTGAATAATCAAGAGCTTATTCGCTCTTTGCATGATGGTGGTTAACCCTTTGGTATTTAAAATCAGCAATGGTAATCAGGTTATCCAAGGTTACTGCAGTACAACTGGTTGAACTGGTAGGTCTGCATAAACTATATGTCTACAACTGACTGCACAGGTATTGGTAGAACTGAGAAAAGGTGAGGCAAGCAAACTGGCTGTGAAGCATGCGTTTCAGAAAAATGTTACAGAAAACCAACGGACACCATTTGTGACTAAAGTCTTTAACTCCATCCCCTTTAAGACAGAATTTTTGCTCTGTACATACCATTCAGTCTACCCTTTACATTGTGGAAATGAGGTCAGCATCCAAATCTGTATCTTTTGTTCAGAGAAAACATGGGCAAGGTGATAAAAAATATATATATATAAGGGGATACGAGACAAATGAATTCCAGATAATGTCATCAACTGTCTGCTCTAAATATTAGAGGCCCCTCTAAGGAATTCTGTGACACTGGTTTCTATTATTCAGTGCATGTAAATGAAAATCTATCAGTATTTCAGCTTAAAAGAAAAGAGAAAAAAAAGTACTATTATTAGACACAGCATTGCTTAAATCAGTGAATCATCCATCATAAACAAACATGCAGTGCCTGGACATTACAGTCAGCAGTTTTTTTATCCTGTAGCAAACGTCACATGCGTGGTTATTCTTGATAATGTTCCTCAATACAGTAAGGGTTAGTTTGTGCAACGCAGGTAATTGACATGGAGACAGCAAAAGCCCTGGGGTGAATTATACAGATACCTTTTACGGGTTTTCTTATTTTTTTCTTCATCAAACCTTAGAAGAAGGGCAGGGAGAAGGGTTAAGGTAAAAGAGAGCTTTTCAAGGTTTAAACAGCCAACAGCAGACAATCATAGACTGTACTGTCAAAAAGACGTGCTTTAAGCTCTTGGATGCAGACAGAATTCATGTTAAGGTATTACAGCGCTGTAAAAATGATGAAGGAAATCAACAGTCATAGACATATAATGAAGGTAAATGCTTTTTAACATTTTAGGTCACGTTTTCCTACATGAAAAAAAAACAGGAACATATGGTTGCTGTATTTACCACACCACTTAGGAAGAACTCATGCCTAGGGTAAAAGTGCTTTTCATCAATTATATGCCATAAAAATCTTTCCTTCTTCAGAAAACCTCATAACCAGTATCCTGACAGTGCAGTTCTTCATCATCCATGACCTTGGCCTAATGACCTCTTTATTCTTATGATTTATCTACTTCTTTATTGCTTTTTATACTCTTATTTATTTGATTACATTGTCTTATGTCTATTTGTAACGTTAAAGTGGAAAAGTCAAAGAAGCTCTCACTCAGATGAGTCTTAAATTCTATTTTACTGACCAGCAGGACAGAAAATAACTAGCATGCTTGTGGCTAAGCATGGCTAACATTGTCTCACATGCTGTGCTGCTGCTCACCGTTTATTCTGCTGAATTAATCAGACCACTAACACACAAAAGTGGATCTGTACTAGGGTCTTCCTGTGCATGCTGTAAGGCTGCTATATGTGGTACCGGCTCTTTTTGAGTGCACTAGAATAATGGACTTTCTCATTACATGGGAATTAACTTGATTTTCTAGAGACTTTTCTTTCTCATGGAAGAGTGTAACATCAGGGTAAAATGAGGGTAAATTCATGTAATACATGCTAGACATGCCACCCTCTGAGGAATGTGTGTTACGAGTATTACTGAGAGAGATGCCACTAGAGGGAGTCTGTGCTGCTGCTATTTGTGCTACCACCACTGCAACCTGTCCAGGCTCAACAAGGTTAACATCAGCTCTCACAGTGAACTGATTGCAGATCTCATCTCCTCAACAACTTTCCAGTCAGTCCTAAAGTAGGTCTGCTCTTCATAATATATTGGTCATGTCATTCTAAGCCAGCACCGATCTTGCAGGAACTCAGCAAGAAGTATTTATAGCAAATAATAACAAACATTTATAAAGTTTTGTGTACAATGTGTAGTCTTGAGTAACGTCATGTGTAGTGCCATGATCCTGGAGAAAGAATATTTCGTTCATATGTGTTGAAGGTATATAAAGGAATGATCATAAAAACCCACTTAACCACTTGATACAGTCATGGCATGCGTGACATGCAGACATCCAGGTTATAATCAAATGCATTTCTATGTCACTCCATCTACAAGAATCTAAATTAATTCCAAAAAAGGGAAAAAAAAAAGCTCTTGTGAAATACACTTACTGCTTGATGCAATCTGGTATTGACACATATTCCATTGGCACAAGCTCAGCGAGGTCTACCAGACTGTACACAAACTTTATTTTTTGGCTAAATTTGGAACTGCAAAATGAACACACAATACAAAAGAATGATTAAATAAATCACATTGTGTAATAAGTAATCTGATTCACCTACAGGCGCAGAATTAAGACTGACCTTATAAAAGGTTTTGTTATGGTCAGGAGTGTGCGAATGAACCAAGAGGGATGGACAATAATCAAAGACTTCAGATTCTTCCTTAATCTATAAACATGAAAAGGGCAAATCTCAACAACAACAAAATCAAACACACATAATAGAAAAGAAATAAGCATTAAAAATATTGTTGAAATTGTGAGGACATACAACTGAGGTACAAAAACATTGCATCACCGCAGCATTATTAGTGCATCGTCTGTATAATATAAATCTTTGCTACATGTTGCTAAGAAATTCTTTTCAAAACTAATAATCTGATATGTTAAGAGCTAGACAGAATGAATCAGCAGAACTCACCTCCGGTCTATCTGTTGGTAGCACTTCCTCAGCCAGCCCACACTGGGCATCTTCCGGCGTGAGGTTGCACCATTCAGGTACACGATCATGTAATTCTCAGCCACCAGCAGCTCCAGAGTGCCTATTACATACCTGATTCCAAAACGATAAGTATTATTAAATTATTAAATTCATTTCTCATATTTGCTGTTCTAAAAGATTATAAACTCTAGGTTTACTACCAGACTGCTTCAAATATGCTGATAAAACAAAGTCTACATGAAAGCTAGCTGCCTTTTGACAAAAAATGTTTCAGCAAAAAACTAATGTGAACTCACTTGAAAAGATGGTCCATGATGTATCTATAGTTTGGTTGATTGCTCTCAGGCATAAAGCAAACTGCAAAGACGATAATAGCATTCAGTCCATCTCCATAGTAACCTATAAAAGTGAGAGACATGTCTGAACAAACAATGCTTACCCCAGAATAAATAAACAATAGAACATTATAGCAACATAAGCCATCTGCTGGGGGCAGAGGTCAGCAGACAATGATCAGATAGACAGCTACAGCATCTCAGATAATCAATCTCTACAATTGAAGTGAGCAGAAACACATCTTGGAATACACAGCACATCGGACCTTGAGGCTGTTTTGAGAGAAGGAGGCCCTGCCCAGTACTTGTATAGAGTTCTTAATAAAGTCTCATTTAGTGTAATTAAAAGGCAGAAAATGGATATAGAGAATTGATAACTGAATAGATTAAAATTGAGATTGATTCGACCTCAGTTATGAACAACAATTTAAATTTAAAACCAGGTTATATTACTGACCACCATGACTGATGACTCTTTTATAGGGCTCAATGGCCCTCATATCAACTCGATGGTCCTGCTCCCCAATACGAAAGATCCTCCAGCGTCTGCCATCTTCGCGTTCATCATAGGCTGAATATTCGGTCACTGATTCCACACCTTTTTGCAGCATGTCAGTGCTTTTGGGTTTTGGGAGATCATCTACAAAGCAGGATAAAATAGTCAAACTTCTGTGCATTTAGTTTCTACTGTGGCAGATTTCTCCTGTACTACACCTTCATCGATCACTATTGTGGTATTGTGTCACTATTGTGGTCTTCAAATAAAAGAAAACCCCAACAGAAAATTCAAATTCCCCCAACTTTGAAGATTACTGCACTGGGAAGCCAAGCAGATAAAAAAAGCATCCATTGTATCAAGTCTATAAATTATATGTACTAAGGGGAAAACCCTTACTTTGTCTCACAATTTGCTTACATCAATCATTTGAGAAAGATTTTACTTGCTCAACCATCAGCTACTAGAAAATGAATATCACAGGAGCTTCAAAGTAAGTACTAATCAAACCAAGACAATTTATCACTTCAGAAGGATTTCAGCAGAAATTATATATATATATAATTCCTAATTCAAACCTCTGCCTCAAGGAACTAAAAAAAATAGTGTGAATATATTGAGATTTTAAATGAAATTATGTTAATTATATCACTGCAATGACAGACTTTCTTTAAAGAATGTTCTGCAAAACTGAATATTTGCTCTTCAAAAACACAGACAGATTAAACACCAACTGTTACTATGAACTTATATTCTTATTCCATGAAATTTACTGGGTGATTCACAAATGCTGATTAGGAGTCATGCAACAAGGATACATTCCAATAACAAAATGTAAAAATAAAAAATAAAAAAATAATAATCAAAAGGACCATTCAATGGACTAGGAATCACTGACAGTGCTGAATTTTTCAACAGGCATGTGTAAAAAAATCAAAATAATGAATGAACAATCAAGAGGAAAGTGCACAATCAACTGGGTATGGATTTGACATGAACAGTCACCCAGGAAACCTTACCAAATAGGGCAGGCCAGAGGCCTACTCCCAACCACTAGGTGGAAACAATCCATCCAGGACAGAGAGAAGATGGCAGCAAGAGTGGAAACACAAAACAAGAACACCATTTAACCATAAGGTAATATGTAAGCGCTTCCTGGACTCACTTTCCTGGTGGGAGACCACTTGAGAAATGATGCAGGCTTTAAGGAGAACTGCAACAATGCCTAAGAGCTTAGAGTGATACCTACAGCTAGTAAGGTCACACGTGTGTTAGGAGCTCTTTATCTGGAGTTAGGACTAAAAAAAGAGAATCTTAAGATACAGGCAGTCACAAGAAGCTATTAAATACGTTTCTCCTTCCATTCTTACCTTCCCATTCAAATTCGTTGCTGTTGTCTGATGGGGTGTCCATGCCATCCAGGTCCAACTCTGTGCTTTCATCCAGCTCGTCGGAAAGCACAGAGCCCTCACTGCGATCGAGGTTCAGACTGATATCTGGGGCCAACAGTCTCCTCTTTGTGTTCTTGCCATTGGTCGATTCATCCTGTGGACCTACAGTTGATAAAGAGGATGAGCAATAAGGATACTTAATATTGTACCTTAAAAGGATACAAAGCTGTCTGATGTTGTGGAATTGCGTTTGCAGAGCAAAAAAAATTTGTATACATCATTTAAAAGCTAGACAACATATTTTGGCAATAGATATATGGCCCATACCAGAATCTTCCTCTCCATGTGTGTGGGTGAAGAGATGTTCATCAAGCTGAATCTCCCCTTCTTCAGGAAGTGGTCTTCAGATTTAGTAAGAAAATTTTAAATTGTTAAGTCAGTTGTGATACAAAATACATGTCTAATATACAGGGCTCCATAGAGGGGAAACTCAGACTGTTACTTAGTTTTGTACTAGGTTCACCAAATAAAAGGTTCTGAAACCTCAAACATTGTGAACTATACATTAAAACGTTGAAAAAAATTCCATGTACAGTCCTTGGAATAAAAAGTAAATAACCTTTATCTAAATGCACCTTCATTTAACATTTGGTAGTTAATTACCTGGGGAAGTCCTCGTCTTGCCACTCTTCTTTGAACTCCATTCCTTCCATTCGCAATCGAGCCTCTGTAGTGCTGACTGACTCCTGTCGATCAAAACTATAATACAAAAAGAGACAATAACTTAGAGAGCCAACCTGGCTTTGAGAGAAAGTCAGCTTCCATTGAACCAGAGCTTTTGTGCTGTCAATGTCTGTGGTTTAGCAGGTAATTCACACAAACCTTAGGCTTGCTAGGAGTCAGTGTGAGTCACTGCTGCTTCCCCACCTGAATCATTTTATTTGAATCATCATGAACATCATGGAGTCAAGCAGGTTTACTGCACCCTAGAAAGGCTTTTGTATTTAAGCATCCCAGACTCAGAGACTTGACATTAGTGCCATCAAGGTCATCTGAAAATGACTTAACTACAGACAGGCAAGTGCTAACATACACACAAGCTTTGGAGTCTGTACAGTATAAAGGATGTACCAAAAGATAATTCAAAGTTCCACAGTACTTTGATCACTTGATGAAACAAAATTGATGAAAAGACCATCAAGACAAATCCTTCCTCCCAGTTGCAAATTTCTGGTGTGTTGTAATTGTAGCAGTTACAAAAGAGGATTAACATTTTTTGGAGGTGTTTTTTTTTATCAAAGCAATTACAGTATGATGCAGCAGGCTATTGTACATTGTACAAGAAAAACTTTATGGATGTGTTATCTGCTACTATATGTTGATTCACACCATTGCTTAAAAGTGATGAGAATAAGAATATAGTTGTTTTTATTAAATGGAAAAATTCCCTGTTGGGTTCAGGTGTATTCTGTACATTTGATCATTCAGACAAAATATGTTCATTAAAACACACAAAATTTAAATCATAACTTCATATCATTGTTTAGTATTTACACACAACAATGAACAATACTACTACATGTGAACTAAATCCCATCTTAGCCCATTTATAAGTAGGAATAGATGATCCAAAACCTCACATGCCTTATAAGTACAAAACATGAGTGCAGTAAAGATGCCTGCTTTTAATTTGTTAGACTGTTGCCAAGTATTGTTAAACTTATGCAAGAAATCATTATGTAAAGAAAGAAAGAAAAAAAAAAAACACATTCATGTAACAGCTGGTGGCATTTAAAAGGTGGTCCTCAGATGTGAGGATGGAAGAACACAAACACTAGCTTACTGTCTCACACAGCTAATTATCATGCCATCCATGTTCACCATTAGGCACACTGTCAACTCTGGTAGAGATTAATATGAGGCTGATTACTAACCTTTAACAACAGCACCACCACCTTTAAGCTCATATACTATTGAGAAGTCTATCTTTTTCCTTGAAAAGCAATTCTCGACAGCAGTGAGTACAGTAAGATTCAATCAAGATGCTATAATAGAACAAATGACATTTTATCTTAAAAAGCTTGATTGGGAATAATTTTTTTCCTCATGCGGTACTTGATATTTTCTGCTTGTTGCTTTCTTGATATTGTTGTACTCTAAGAGAATAAAACTACATATATGAAATTTTAAATTTCTAACATATTTTCTAATTTTGTATTTATAACATACACACTACACTTTGCAATGTTTAGTTTATGTGTGTTTTGCTCAACATTTTCCACAAATGTGCTCTACATATTCCTGATGTTTCCTGACACCCTGTTGTATAAATAAATAAACCACTTATGAACTTGACACAGAATAACAATTTTTGTTACTATGGCACAGCAAGTCACAGCTAGTCTTCAAAAAAAATAAAAAAAAACACTAAAGAGGCTGAAGTTTTAACCTAGGAATGATAAAATATTTAACCCTTAAGTATTACTGAAGTTCAATTAACAGTGCACTGCAGAATCACATAACTCTTGTCACATAAATATGCACATAATTAAAAAGCTGCATTCACAGTTGACAGTCTACATGATAAAGAACCTGTGTATTTGCATAAAACCACTGATAATGTAATCTGATTGATTAAGAATTTCTACACCTTAGTTTTGACAGTACACCAATTAATGATTTTTAAGGATTTTAAAAATTTTACTTACATACATTGTATTACATTCACAATCATCAAGACAATCATCACACTAACAGACTTCCCCAGAGCTGTACTTTACATCTGTGCTCACTAACATATAAGTATTGGACATATATACAATACAGTAACATGTACAAACGGTACAGTCAGCTGCATAATTATTGGCCATCATGGTTAAAAAAGGTAAGATGCTTGTGTTTAGCAATGTAGCGCTCCACCATAACAGAAGTTACCCATTTAGTTTCAAATATCCTATGTCCATTCACTTTCTGAGGCTATCATGGGCACAGGCTCACCCAAATTGGACAGTTGAAGATTAGAATGGGAAAAAATTAGATGATGAGTCTGCAACTATGATAACCTCAGATTCTTGTTCTGGTCTGAAAGGAGTGGAACCTGATGTGGTCTCCTGCTGCTGAAGCCGATGAACTTCAAAGTTTGACGTGTTCTGCATTCTACGATGCTTATATGCTCAGTACAGTTAAAAAGAGTGTTTACTGCACTGTGCTGTAATGCAATGTATGGCAATAATAAAGACTTCTTCTAAAAGCTACATTTGTAGCTATGAGTAAGAAGGACACCCTTTAACCCCTGGCATGGTACCACTCTATGGTACCTTTACAACATATTTTGTCCACTGCAATGTACCTTTTAAATCCATATAATAAAACGTAATTATAGTTGATCTATGCATCTCAAATTATTAAGCACATCTTATTTGTGTATCCATGTGAAATATATTTATTAATGGCACAAAATATTCAATCCAAAACTGAAGAATAATGCCTCAAGTGTGCTGTATCACTGGGAACTTTATGCTGAGAAAGATATAATTCTCAAAACTACACGATCTTTTATTATTGTACACTGTTCATTAATGTCCATTACATAATTCTATGATGCGTGTTAGTGAAATCCACTTCACAGCTAAAAGGATCCCAGACCTACGTGAAAATGCACAAATGAACGACGACAAAACAGTTACCATAGTAAAAACTTACATGTCCATCCTACCTGAAGTGAAAAACATATCTGACATATTCACTGCAGGATTTATGATTAATTTCTAGGTAATATCCCTGTACACAGAGAGGATGCATGTGTACCATGTAGAGGAGATGACTCACTCTCTTACCTTCCATTGTGTTCCAACGCAGAGTGCGCGTGCGGAAGCTTCACCGGAGCGCTGCTGTGTGTCGACCCCTCACTTTGCCCTTTGTGTGAACTTTCTTCTTGCACTCCCTCTGTTTTGCTCGGACTGGATATGGCAGGTCGATCACTATTATCCACAGAAATCATGCGCTCTGTGGGTGTGCAGTCCGCCGTCACTGCGCTCTCAGCGCTTCCTTGTTCAGCGACGCGACTTGACTTGTTTTCCAGCGTCGCACTAATTCTGGGTGTGTCTGATTCACCACTGCCCTTATTAATAACTGCATTATTTTTGTCCGTTCGGTTTAAGCTCCCTTCACTCTCAGTCGCATCTGTAGCCATGAGCGCACTGGACGGTCGTTAATATTTAAGCAAAACAGAAGGGCAGAAGTTCAGGAAGCTCCACCAGCACCCCGGCCAAAACAATCCAGTGTGACCAGCTAGCTTAGCCTAGCTAATCAGCGTCAGACTGGAAAGAATTCTTCAGCTTGGCCTACAAGCTAGTCAACTAACAATAACACTGATTTTAAACACTAAACACTTATAATTAACTTACTGGAAATAAGCAACCGGCATGATTATCTAATATATGATAGGAGAAACACACCGTTTTTAGTAAAAATCCAGTGTCCGGCTTTGTTGAGCTACTTTTCCGTCTCTTCCTTCCTGCAGCAGAAATGTTGACGCCGCTTCAGCTAGTTAGCTAGCCCTCGAGTTAACTGCTGACGGAAAGGAACTGACAATTCAAGCAAACTGAACAGCAAGCTCTCCGAGACCAATGCGGTCAAAATAAATTTCAACAAATGTTTTTATATCATTAAGACATTATTCACTGCTGGACAGTACAGGAGCCGCACTGACACCATCCCATATCATGATTAGCGGCAAGTCTTCCTAAACCTCGACAACTAAACTGCACAGAGCCACAACAAAAGTGTGCGGCGTTTACGCCAAAACAAAAGTCCCTGTGCTGACCAATCAACACTTACCACTATACTATACAGTATAACTTTTCACAGTCTAGCAATAAACTTTAACATTACTTTCACATTTGGGAGCAGAATTAGGTAAACAGGTTATGAAATAACGTCTATGATTTTGTTAAAACATTTTTTTTTAAATGAAAGGGCAAATTATTATTATTATTATAATTATTATAATTATTTATTATCCATCTATATCACGTGTGCTAATAAATCTGGTTCTGATTGTATGTATAAGTATTTAAAGAGTAATTTTGATGAAAATATAGGATAAATAGATTAGAATTTAAAGTTGCTTATATTTAGTGCCATAACTAAAGTTCAGAAAACCATACTTTTGGGAGAAATCATTCATTTATTGCTTTGAGTCATTTAGTAAACGTACATTATATGAACTGTTACTGAATTGTGACAAACTTTTGCTTTTCAACATAGCATTATGATGGGTAAATTGGTGCACGACAGAGGGAAGTTTGCGGAATTGCTGAATAGAAATCATAGCCCCAATGTTTTTCCCTGAATTTTGAAAAAGAAAGGAGAAAAAAAACCTCATAATACTATTTGATTAATCCACTGTTTAACCAGTATAATAACTGTCATCATCTAAAAGTTTATTCGTTTAGGTTTTTAGTTTTAGTTCTTTTTCTAAAGATGTCTTCTTCCTAATCTAATGACAGAGCCTTGGCTATTACAAACTGCACACTGTCTAATATTGTTTTGTCAGTCAGACATAATATTTATTACTCCACCTGTTATTTGTCCTATAT
>JAOTRN010000009.1:10219286-10231101 GCA_028566695.1 Bagroides melapterus
CTAACACACTCATACACAGTGATGGATTTAATTAAGATTAAGTGCACTTGTCCTCATCAATTCACTTTGACAGTGTTGTCTACTTGTGTGAAAAGCTTAATAGGAGAGGTTTAGAGATTACTTTTATTAGATAATGTATAAAACAAATATATTAAAACCACCTGAACAGAAAAGATTTAATGTGTGGGCAGATCCGGAAGATTTACTATGCTGAAATCTCTGAGGTCCTTACATAGATAATTAATCTACTGAGACTCAATGCATATTCATGTGTTAAATTCCTTTCAGGACACATTTTTAGGACAAATGCTTTCTTTGGATAGAATGGGAAAATATTGTGTTAATTAATTTAAAATTTATGTGCTGAATCTTAAGTTTTTATTAACAACTACAACAAGCAGCCATCTGCATGCGTCTGTAAAAAGCTTTCGAGGCGACACACTGTACGATTATATAAATCTCTGGGTGCTTGGGTTTCATTTGTTTTCTTAGTGTTATTTACTCTTCATGCAAATAGCTAACACAGCAAACTAGACGCTCTTTTATTGGCTGTTTTGAATCAACATCCATATCCTGGGGGTGGTTATCAGTTAATTAGTGAGATACACGAAATTACATTTTCACACAGTGTCGTATAATCTTACACTGTGATGTGAAGCTTCTAAAATGTCATGTGTACTATTTAATCATTTTAATACGGTGCAACACCAAATTTGAAAGAATGATTTAATATTAGTCCACATTTCTGCATGATCTTCTTCTGACTATTATATTTTATTTAGTGTATTCTGAAATATGAGTTTTATTCTATAGTTTTCTCTGAGAGATGTGACATGATTCCAGTGGATTCATGTCTGCTTCCCCCGATGTTTGTGCACCTTTTGTGTGTGGATGGAATGTGGAGCTTTCTCCTGGAGGAAAGAGAGAGGATATGAGTGATGGCAGTACATAATTAGATCCTGGGGTGTAAAAATGTCTCTCGCTGGTGGCCAGTGTTTTTTCTGGCTTTGTGGATCCACTTTAGGCTGTGTGGTCTTTGAGCTCTGCTAGCCTGCAGTCGTGGGGATGTTTTCTAGCTCCACAGCTGTCTCTGGAGACCAGTATGCAGTCATTAACAACCAGCCATGGATTTTAGATCGGCGTAGACAAGTTGGATGTATTCAGATCTGGGAGAAAATACAGTCGGGCGTTTTCTTTTTTATGTCTGTTTTGGAGTGTCAGTATAGAGTAAAGTCAAAATGCATTTGAAGATGAAGGAAGAGGAAAGTTATGTTTTTGGTGGATGTTTTCTTCAAATGTGTCAGATATCAGCTCAAAGAAATCACTAAAACAAAACAAAACAAAACAAAACAAAAAAAAACAAGCTATAAATCTAATGAAAGGCTCATACAGGTTCAAGTCTGTATCCTAACTTGCTGGGTTTATTTGCCTCCCACGGGTATGTTTGCACAGAACGGCAAATGAACAAAACAGTTTGGTGAGAAAAAGAAATATGTACCTGAGTTTTAATTGTTTGGTAGTGTTCTTTTTATTAGATAATATACTAGATGGTTTTGCAGTTTGAGAATTACATTGCAACAGTTTTTCTTTTCTTTAGGGAATTGCTTTAGGAAATTGCTTGGGTTGAGACAAGTCTAAATGTCTACTTATGGATTTACTTTGACTACAGATAATTACGTGCCATTTATCACAGTGCTTTATCTCTGCAGTTGTTAGATGCGTCTGAGGAACTGAAGCTGCTCCGTTGACCATTATTTATTCATTTCTTTGACAGTAATGTCATAAGAACCTGCTTCCTCATTCATATCTTTGGCCAAAACAATTTTCACACACTTCCCTACCTTCACCCTCCGTGAGAAGGACTTAAGTGATGTTCTCCTTAGTGTGCATCTTAAGTAAATCAAATACGTCTATTAAACCTGGTTATTAAAACAGTGTCCTCTTATCCCCCCTTTTCTCCATCAAAGCACAATAATTCTGATTTACACAGTTTAAAAACCTCAGCCATATCCTGCTACCTTCCCAAGGAGATCGAGTAATTAAATTGGTACTTTTTACAAGTCGTACTCAATAAATCTGAATAAATTAACAAGGCATTACTAAGACTGCTACATTAAATTTGCATAGTGTGTTTAATGAATATGCAACTGCAAGTGAAAAGGTCTGCTACTGTGAACCCTCTAAATTAGCATAACTACTTCCAGCGTGTTTCTTAAATAATGCTCTCATTTGCACATCACTGAGTTGGCTAATTCTAACTTCAGTCAGGGTAGCCTTGTAATTAAGACTCTTGCTTTAATTTTTAATGAAGTTTATGTTATATCAATCCTGACAGTAATGAGGGGGACATGGAAACAAAAAGGCTGCTAATAATTAAATTCACAAACCAGTTCTAGGGATAATAATTCCTGAGGAGGAATTACATGACTAATTATTAATTAAATATTCATACTGTTGCATGGGCTGGCTCACTTAACTGCTTGTCTTGTTGCCAGGACTGCTGAGATGCAAAATGCTTTCTTTATCGCCACCTTGACTAGGTCTCGGTATCTTTTTTTTTGTGCATGATTAATCATGTTGACACCCAAAATGAAATGCTTTTTCCTGACCTCATTTATTGAGCTGTATTATCAGAGTTGGTTTAGCTCCTGTAGAGATTCATTAAGGAGGCTTAAATACATACACACAGTAATGTTCAAATGGCTCGTATACATTTCCGCTGTATATTACAGGTAAGTGATGTCATACCCTACTTCAAATTTTTTCAGCATTACTTTGCTGATTTTATTTTCACATTATTTTAAGCCCTTTTTTATTGATACATTAAAAAAAAATTAAAAGATAAAAAGTAATAATTCAAAAGTGTAAATTAACAATTAACAATTTGTTTGTGCACAAATGTTTAAAATAAAAATAAATTTGATCATATATTTTATACTGACAGATTATGTGAGTCCTGCATAAAGTTTAAACCCTGTGCTCTTACCTAAGCTCAGGATCGAGCCTTGGTATGGCTGGCATGAGGCAGTGCTATTACCCATTGCACTATTTTGCTGCACATGATTTAATGAGGTTAATTTAATACTATAGTTATTTCCTCCTGTCAATGCCTACATCCTCGCAAGATTAAATTGGATTATGATAATACTACACAAATTGATCACGCTCACTCTAAAGAATTCAGACAATTAATTAAATTAAGCTTAATTACGCTTGTTTAAATTAAATTTAGTATAACCAATGAAATCATGTTTAGATTAGAAACTAAATATTTTAGAAAAGCTATACATAATATGTGTTTTTGAGTATAATACATATGAATTTTAGCTGTATGGTTCCTGCTTTAGTGTGGAATGGCACTGTTTAACCAGTGAGTTGTGATTGACATTTTTTTCTTTTGGACATGCTGCACATTGGATTACTCAAAATTTCCCACCATTATGAATCACAGAAAGCTCAAGCCTTTGGTCCCAGTTGAGCTTTAACAACAAAGTCAGGTTTCCACAATTAAACTGGAGTGTGTCTAATTAGGCTTGGCTTATCAAACACATAAGTGTCAGCCAAAGCGTTCGTGCCAGTCTCAGCACATAGTAGTACACAATAATGGTGCTTAGCTAATTGCTACATGGAGGCGGCTTGATTTTTTTTCCCTCTCCATTTATTATTTTTAATGCCACTATTTTTGACTTAATGACACTTCACTTCCTCTGACCACATGGAAGAAATAGTCAACCTTTAAAAATGGTTTTGAATGGTGTTGATTAATTCTGTTACAACTGCTCCTTCATTATTTCTGGCTGTAATTCAAATGATTTGCTTCTAACAAGTTACACAGGGACTAGTAATCTTCAGGTTTCTCTCTGACATCACAAGCTGCGTTTTTGTTTTAGAAGATAGAGAAAAAGAAGGAAGGGGAGATAAGGGAATGACTGTTTGTAGCTGCTGTAATAGAAGTGCTGAGACAAACCTAGTTGTTTCACATATGCATCACAACGTTAAACATCACTACACGAAAAATAAAAAGTATTCTGTATGCAGGACCATTTGTAAATTGTGTTGGGCTGCACCACATCACACTGGCACCAATTATTATTATTCTACAATAACAAATCTTGTTTTATTCCTTATTTGTTATAGTTATTGCTTATTTACTAAAGCTTATTTTCTCCAACTGTGGCTTCTTATACAACAACTGGCTACTTTTTACACATTTTATGCTGGATGGTAAAGAATGGCCACATCATTTGATGCCTGATACTCTATACCTAGATCACATTGTCTCTGATGAGGCAGTGTCAGCTATCAGAAAGGAAGCTATCAGAAAATGATTTTATTTTAGGTTTTATTTTCTGATTTTTTTTTTTTAAATAAGCATCGTAAAATGTTAATCTATATAACCATAACATTTTATTTTTGTACATGATACATGACATTCATCACAACAAGGAACCCAAAATAACATCTTTTAGATGCTAGAACTAGACTCTACCCAAATGTTTGTTGGCCTCAATCTGTACCTGCTGTAACAAGCTATAAAAATTAGACCACAGGTCCCACAGAGCTTTCTGAGAGCATGGTGTTCCAAGCTGTTAAGAGATATTTTTTCCCTGCTAATATCCCATATTTATTATTAGTGTTCCACTGTTTTAACCTCTTTTATCGTTCAATAACAAAATCATTCACTACATCATACAAATGAGGAGGTGGCTTTTATTGTGCCATAATGTGTGTAGTATTCTCTGTATTCGTCCATCATATTTCTTCTAACTATAAAAAATTACATGGACATCATTTTTTTTTTTTACATAGAAACCACAGTGTGGCCTTTTAGCTTATATGACCACTTTAAGTGATTTAAATTTAGGGCTTTTCTGTCTGTGGTGGAAAGTCTTCAGTTCAGTCATGCAATTCACCTCATGTCATATGCACGTTTTTACAATACTAATTCTTTTCAGCATCATTACATTACTAATAAGTCAGGCAGTGATTCATAATGTTAAACTGAATCCACAGTAATCTGTGCTCACACATGGATTAGTGAGCTGCCACTCATCAGCCTCCACAGAGCCTACGACACAGTAATGAAGTAAAGCCCTGGTGACTCAATTTAACACTGCCAGACTCCTTCACATTACGGTAATCATTTCAGTAACTGGTTAATTTTCACTGCACCCCCAAAAGAGGCTTTTTTGTAATCAGTGTTCATTTGGTTAATAAGCAGTTTAATGGACTTAATTGGACCCATTTACGAAACAGTTAAAGGCATAGTTAAACCCTGATGTGTGAGCAACATGGCTGCTGTTGTGATGGCTTTTTGCAGTCTAACAGTATTAAAATGCTCTAAGGCTTATATCTAAGGCTTAAAAAGCATTCACGACATTCAGTATCTATGGAATAGATATCTTCTCATTCATTCAGCTCAAGTATAAGTGCAGGAATACACCCTGAGTGGGATACCTGTCCATCATGGGGCAACACACATAGTATATTGACACACTCATTCTCATCTATTAGCAGTTTATGGTAACTAGTCCTCCTACTAGTATGTTTTTAGGAGAACTACAAGTGACTAATCCACTTAAACGTTTAGTACCTAACTGTTGGCGTTTCACATGTATATCTATATACAGACCTTTCCTTTTTATTTTCACTTTAGTAACTGAAATATTCTTGGTACTTGATATGCTTCACTTAAGTTTACATTTAATAATACAATTAATTCAGTCTTGTCATGAAATGTGAGTGAAGTTTCTTTATTGCTGCGCTTTATCTTTTAAATGCGGTTTTCTGACAAACTGATCAACCACCAGCTTTTCACAGGTTAGCTCAGGCCTCGGCTCATTTTCCCCACTACCCATGACTTGTCTGTTGCTAAGGTAACAGGTTTTTGAAAGTCAATTATTTGGGCTCATAATGGTTTTTGTCCAGATAGGGGAATTGTACATTTCCCTAACTATTGGAGTTAGGCCCTTAAAGGCGCAGTGGGCCACAAGTCAGACATAGACACGGGTATTTTCTGCTATCCAGTGGCACTTGACATTTTGTCAGATCTGCGCGCTCTGGTTTTCTGCTCATAACCCCAGGAGAATATTCCGCTGCTGCCTGGCCGTTCTGACATCTCTAAGGAAATTGTAGTGCAAATGGTATTAAATTACTGATAAATTTAGAACTTTATTAGAAGCAGATTAGTCACAGGATCCAAAATGTGTGCTTCTGTGCTCAGATAAGAGATTACAGTCTATGAATGTAATGCCCTCCTTAGGTATTATTGGGCTGGATGTTGAATTGTTTACTTCGTATAAATAAATGTGCTCTGTTTTCATAGTTCATATTAAAAGCCAGTGAACAGACCAAATAATGAAATAAGCACTAATATATATATATGTATGGTACTTTTACTGGTTCACATTAAGCTGCAGATATATTTTTAGATGAATACAGTATTCAGTGTTCATTGCTGACTAGTTTCCTGCACATTTTCTTTTTAACACTGTTGTTTTTTTGTGATACATTTCATGTACGCTGTTTTAAATTGGAATATAAAATGGCAAATAGAAATCTGACGTTAATTTCCAATCATCGAGCCAAAGAGATTTGCACCCTCTCGTTACTGTTACTCTTGGCAATTTAGACACTCGTAGCAGACCATTTCATTACGTGCGTAGCAATTAGACGAATAGACCGTACATCATGATTATATCTAAAGGGGGAGTAAATCCGTTGAACCATAACCTGTGATTGTATCGCACATAAACCGTAAATAGAAGATATCTTGACCTTTAAGATTGCCTATTCAAATTGTGGTTGTTCAGTGCCATTTTCATCTGTTCTTGTTATCGGGGCTTCGTAGCACAGCATTAAATATTAGTCTCACCATAGAAATAAAAATATATGAAATGTATTTTTCCGTGTATTTATTGATGTCCATGTTTTTGTGCTTGATAACACAAGTTTTATAATGGTAAGAGTGTGTAAGAGGCATGTTTTAGAATCTTTACAAAATAATTTATTTTTTCATCATTCAGTGACAGTGTATTTATAAACGAAGGACAACTGGAATATGGCTGTATGATTTGTAGCTGGTCTTTGGACTGCTCCCTGTCTTCTATTTAAGGTGAATATAACAAGGGGATGGGTCTCTCTAGTACTACAATGTGTGTTGGGGGAAACCTCTTATGTAATTAATTACAAATGCACTACGTGGTTGACCTGATCAATTCATTTAATTGTGTTCAGGTCGGTGAAATGCATAAGGAATTAATTAAATGTATGATTATGCATATGCGCACTACATCAGCTAGTGCTCGCTAGAAATTTGTTTATATATTGTGCATATTTTTTCATCTTAAATTAGATCTTGGTCAATCCCTCATCTGAAAAATTCTATATAAGTAGACACTGTTGAGTGTTTGTTTTATTTAAAAATTTTCATAATGCAAAAAGACCCAACATCATGCTCCCTTCTCTTAGTGCACCAGATTCGATTATCCAGCTGTAGCAATTGATGAAGAGCTTTGCGCAGAGGTTTCTCTACAAAACAATATTATTTTGTCTTTAAAAGTAATATATGCATTGGAGAATTTCTCTCTGACAGGCTTTCAGAGGCATGACAGACCACTAGAATGATTAAACAGGATGAAGATACAGGATATAGATACCTTTAGTATACCACATTCACTATTGGTATTCTTTACCAACACACCATCTTGATACAGCTAAGTCAAGAGTGAAGTGAGTTTCCATATGCAAAGGTTTATTTAAGTGAACAAATGCAAAACAAACAAGGTTCAATACACAATGTATTTTGTGGAGCCGGTGTTGCACCCTGGCTTTTGATTAGTTCCGGATTAATAAGACCTTTCTGCCATTCTCATAGCACACCTCGTTACTGGCTCGTTGTTCGCTTGTCTCCTTATTAAACAAATGAATTAGTGCATGCAGAAATGTCATGGATATTACCTTGCAGCAGGAGGCATGCAGAGCTGGTCAACTCATGAGGACCAGAGAAAAGCCTTGTCATGCTTAGTTGACTGTTTGTATGGCCTTATTAACGGCTTCATGATTTACTGGGAGGCCCTTAATTTCGCTCTACTGTGGAAATGCTGTTAATTCAGACTGATGTAAATCAAAGCCAATTAAAGTATTTGAATGTCTGTGACAGGCCCTAACAGCTTAAAGTGATACTTACTCATAAACATAGACAGCAGTAGACAAGGAAATAAGTGGCTATGCAAGTGTTGCTGTATCTATTACACAAGTTTCACTTTGTCATAATGTGCAAAAACTCCATTATCATAATTCAAATTGTGCACTGACTTTGATGCAAAAAAACAAAAATAGCAGCTTAAAGATTTAAACACGGTATATGAATGTGGTGTTAAACCTGCCATATAGTATGTTACCGTGCTTAACACTTTCATTCAAAATTATTTTGTCTTCTGGCTATCTTCTAGCAAAGATCAGCTTTTATATGAAGCCAGCTTAACAAAAAAGAGCATTAAAAACAACACAATAAATGTCAGACCTGGACTTCTATATGCCAGACATAATGGACACAAGCATTGTCAATTGAATCTGCACTCAGATCATGCTGTCAGATATCCATGATACTCCCACTACTGTGGAATTAGATTGGAATACAGAACATAAAATGGTATCAAGACTGTAAAATACATTACTTGAGGTCATGATACATGCAAATAGAAACACATTTCATGTCAAAAGTCAATATTTCACCCTGTGAAGTGCTTTTCAGGTCTCCATTTATATAGTACATCAACAAGACTGAAGTAACCCAGTCTAGGATATTTAAGTTATGCACCCAATTCTTGATACTCTCTACAAAGTCCTAAACACACATATTAGATGCTGGTGTGTGGCATGTGGCTGTGATCTTTAACAGGAATGAGGATTGCCCTGAGAGAGTATGTTGTCCCCAGATACCGGAGATGAAAGTCTGGTCCCAGTTGGCTAAGTGCCTCCTCCTCATTATCAAGGTTCTCAATGAAACACAAGATCTACTGTGTCATTGCCACCCCTGATCAAATTAAAAGGGTTCATCATCAGATGAGGCCATACTATTTACTAAAGTGCCTAAAAAGAAGAGACAAGCCTTACAAGAGAAGCCTTATATTGGTGTGGTACTATGTGTTAATAAGATAACATTAAGCAAATGTATCTTTGACATTGACTTAAGAAATAATGGCCCTGGCACAAACTGTACAAAGATTCTAAATTGGTGGTTGTAATCTCAGCATATGTCTAAAGCAAACTGGGGTTTGCCAAAGGTTTTATGAAGTGGATGAAATTGTTCTTATGCCATTAGAAGACTCTTGCATACACTCTTAGCACAGATCAATGTGTTATGGATAACAAATTTAATTTGAGAATTAGAGATAGAGAGGGAGGGAGGGAGAGAGAGAGAGAGAGAGAGAGAGCATGCCAGTTGAAAGCACACTGACTAGCTACTATGTGTCTCAGTACACTGTTCATTAGACCACCTCCTATTTTACACTACACCCATTATTATCCGTTTCAAAGCCCCCTTTCATAGTTTTATTCTCTATGAAATCAGCCAAGATCTAATAAAACCACTCTAATTCATACATTTTTCACACAATATACTCTTTTATCTTTTTTTTAAACATTTTGTTTCATTTTTCAAAAGAATAAGAATATTTTATGACAAAGGTGACTCATTTCATGGATTTTAATCAGCTCACATAATTATTCATTAGCAGTTCTCTGTACAAGATATGAAAGTATTTCAGTTTATTAGACCTGGAGTGCCATCTGATGAGCTTTGTGTGAAGTTTGAAAGCATGAGTGCTGTCAGTGTCCATGATCTTCATTCTGTACTGCATGTTGTAAAGTTGCCTTTCATACCACCAGTTTTGGGGCTTTTCTTATCATGCCAGCTGCTCCCAGCGAGAAGAGCTAGTTTATAGTGAACTGCTATCAGTCAGCACCCTGAGCATGGATAGCTCTTATTCAGGATGTGATCAGTGTCATCCATCACCAAACCTAAGGAGAGCACCATGACTGCAATGAATTATGCAGGGGGCAGGGTAGGGAAGTCCCCTTGTTCCTAGTCACACTTGATAGCCCAAACCCTGAACCCAGGTGAAGTGCTCATCAGTCCTGCTGTTTCTCTCCATATGGACTCACTGAACTGGGAAAATTCTAGAAGCCTCTCAGCCCATGTTAGTAGCATCTTTTAGCAAACACATCACATATGCACAGACATACATGCACTCACAGTTTTTCGATTTACACACACAGCACATGCTCATAGACAAGGTGTCATTTGGTCTTACATTAATGCCCAGCTGTGCAACAATCTGTATCTACTCTATTGAGTGGTGCCAGATGTGTTTGCCTTTCATATGCTGTTTTTCCTTTCAGTTTGACACACGTTACACTGGCATAAAATTGAAATTAAGAATGGGAACACCATGATATTTAGAAAGATTACAAATGTCCACAAATGTGATATGAGGTATGGAACTTTCCATGGTACTGAATCTCTTCGTATTTGAATTTCTTTATATTTCCTGGTGATGTATTAATGTGTAAAGTGTCAAAAATGTAATGTAGAAACTAGATTGATTCTATGGGTATTATTGTATTTATTGATGGTTTATTATTCTTTACTTATTAATTTATGTTATGACTTTTCGCCTCGGTGCACCACACAGTTGCTGCCCCCACCTGATGGCCAAACTAAGGAACTGCTGCTAACAGAATAAAACACACAAACACACACTAAATAAATAAATAAATAAATAAACACCAGTACCACAACTTGTTTTTAAAAGCTTTGAACGTCGTTGAATTTTCACGTTAGGCTATATGCCTTGTAAAGCTACGCTATGAATAAATTTACTTAAGAATGGGAAATATATGAAAATAGGTTATTACTCATTTTCAGTATTTTCTCACAAGAGGAGTGAATTTTTTTAAAAACGTGTAAAATGTAAAAATATGTAAACAGATAACAAACTCGTATTTCTCCGATTGTTTTTCCCCTGTTCGGTTCCTTTGCTGCAGTTTCTGGACAAAAAAAGTGTTTAAGACAAATGAGTCTTGACCTGGCTTTTTGTAAACCCCCTCTTGATGCCCCACCGTCCCACCCCATGCTCATCTGAGACACACTTTACACCTGATGTGCTGTATAATGAATGTCTAATTCGTGTAATTAGTCCATTAAGTATAATCCCAGCATATGTTGGCCATGCCCTGGAGGCGCTGTTCTCCCAGGTACTTCGTTTGATGTCGCCGAGAAGCAGCTAATTAATTTTACATGCATACTAATATGGGAGTCGCTATATGGGCCAGCCCTCGTGTTTATCCTGCTAACCTTTGTGGGAAATGATCTGCATCCCACCTACAGCAAAACGGCCAAAATGAATGGCTTCTAGGCGCTTCTTTATCTATTTGTTATTCAGTCATATTTCAAATTCTCTTTAAATTTGGTTTGGGTGGGACGGGGCTAGGAGAATAATAATCTACCAAATAAGACATCCCCCAGTCTGATAATTAATTGACACTCTTCTGAATATTCATAGATTTCCTTACAAATTATGCGTGTAATTGCGCTGTAGTCCATCGGAGGGGAGGAGAAATCGCCACAACCCTTTAAGGACAGGCCGTAGACAAATCCTCGTTAGCTGAGTTTAGTACTACATTTTACAGTTTACAATATCAGCACTATGTACCAATAGAAAATACAAATAGATAATAATAATAATAATAATAATAATAATAATAATAATAATAATAATAATAATACTAATAATAATAATAATAATAATAA
>JAOTRN010000009.1:10245221-10263946 GCA_028566695.1 Bagroides melapterus
CTTTCCATTGCAACCATAATACTCAGGAGGCTCTTTGTTGGTTACTGTAGCTGAACGTGTTTATGCCCATGGATGCTAATGAGGCAGTAAATAAACAAGACAAGAAGCGACTTCATTCCTGGAGTTAGCTCCATTACATTATGCCCAATCCCAGACGTGAATTTCTCAGAGCATCGCTTTTGTACTCTGATAACGACAATGAATGTAGGTTATTTTAAGTTAATTAAAAGAAGCACAGAATGATGAAATGGGGAGAAATAAAGGACTCCTAATAAACCATTACAAAGAGGAAAAAGGCTTTGTTTCCATCAGCACTTTCTTTTTTTTTCATCTTCATAATGCTGTTAAAGATTGAGAAACAGTGGACATTAGAATAGTGCTGTAGATAATTTTGACTGAATATGTAGTGTTATCATGCAGATTAATCCTGTTTAACTAATTAAATTGCCGGTCAAACCTGCTAACTCCTAAACCTTTGATTATTTGACATAAATACGGGTTTTAGCAGAGGGTTCAATATAAGTGTTACCTCAGGCTATAGTATGACCCACGCCTTCTATTTAAAAACACAAGTGACCTGGAGATTCTGCCCTTCATCCATCCTGTCTTTAAAGGTGCCTCTATTATAACAGTCACACCCTCTCTCACAATCATTCTCTTAGTTCCAGAGAGTGGACAATCCCAGGGCTTCATTACAATACTTTTTTATTCTATTACCAGTATGTAACATAATGACTAAAATGATTTTGCTTAAGTCTCTATTTTATTTTGTTTTGGAAAATATTCCACTTCTCCAGTTAATATAATAGAATTATATTTCCAAAAAATATACACTGGTATTTATTTATTTATTTATTTATGTTTATTGTATTGTTTTAGCACAGTTTGTTTTTATTATTATTATTATTATTATTATTATTATTATTATTATTATTGTGTAAAAGATCAAAGAGCTAGCTCAGTGTAAAAGGACAGTTTCTTACTCACAGGTGCACAGCAATCAGAATGGGTGGCTTTAAGACAGAGTCGTTGAGGGCCTGAGAAAAGAGAATGACCATAATTCAACGGCAGTAAAACTGCTCTCCCTCTCCCAGCCTCAGATGGACCTGAATGGCTGTCCAAAGCCGCTCGCCACTGCTAATTGTCATCCAGCCGGGGGAGGAAGACACTGGTGTGTCCCCCCTCAAGCCGGCTACTGGGCCGCAAGCTTCTCTGTCTACCAGTGTAAATAACCATCTCAATAACAAACAGAGGAATGCAAGACCCTGCGAGTAAGCGTGGGCAACCCTGTACCAGGCCACCTTCATGACACTGTCAATGGGGCCCATGCGAAGCACGGCTAATTTTCTTTCTTTGACTTCATTAGATGGCACTGTGGAGGGGCAGCATGGGAGTGAAATAGGGAACAGTGGCTGTTATCTTGTCACGAAGGTCAAAGAATAAGTCAAACAAAGTTGCCTCTCTTAACCTTCTTGATGGTTAATGCAAACAGAGCCTGAAGTTTGGTCACTGAAAAAGTGACAGTCTAGAAAAGAGAAAGAGGCAGATACAGTAGGATGTAGCCATGTCTTCAGCATGTTGAAATGCATGTAGCAACTTTGAGGCAGAATTTGTAATGATACAATTTCTGTTGACTGCCTACATAACGTGTACGATGTTTTCTTGTAAGTGGCAGGAGCACCCGTGTCTGCTCTGTCTTCTACTGTAACATTCCTTTAAATAAATGATGCTTCAAACAGCTCAGTGATGTAGTTGAGAACCCTTAAGCATGCAGCAGAAAGCCGGGCGGCTCTCTATACTCTCTCCAGC
This sequence comes from Bagroides melapterus, assembly GCA_028566695.1. Lineage (NCBI taxonomy): Eukaryota > Metazoa > Chordata > Actinopteri > Siluriformes > Bagridae > Bagroides > Bagroides melapterus. The sequence continues at coordinate 10,247,031 of JAOTRN010000009.1, forward strand.
TGTAGGTCTAAGGGGGCTCTCACACGGCTGTAAAGCTCTGGCCTTCACAGCCACAAATCAGCTGCTGAAAGCAGGCATGCATCTTCAAAGGGTGGCCTGCCCCTCCATGATATACAGCCCCCGCTGAGAACAAGTTAGCCACGGCCACTGTCTCTGCACCTGGGCTATTATCAGGCAACTGGGATCATCTCTGCTCACTACACATTCAAATGTACAAGTAGCAGATTAGGCTGACTCAATCTTCTTTTCCTGTGAGGGAGAGCGGGAAAGAAAGAGAGGAAGGAGAGCGAGAAAAGAAAACCCCTTTGACTTCAAAAAGAGTCCTCTCCCTCTTTCCTGGGCCAGGCTGAAAGAAGCGGGAGATGAAACCAGGGGGGGCTTGTGTATTCAGCGGACTAATTCAGAACTGATTCCTCTAATACACTCCTGAAACACTTTTAATTGTGTTAGTTTGCATTCAAAAGGCATGTTTGCAGCTTTTAATTGGAGGCTGCTTTGAAATAATTGAAATGTGCGACTTTGTGGGGGCCAACTTAAACAGTTCTAATGTGCTTTGCTGGTAGGCACTAGCACCCCATTATTCCTCATTCGGATGCTGTGCCATTTTGGAGGGGTCTTGGTAATTTGTAACCTTCAAGTGGGAAAAGGTGTTAGGGTTTGGCAGCTGGCTCGCAATATTCTCTATGTTTTGTTAGAATGGAATCAACTAAATAAACATAAATAATCAGTTCTTATTATCTAAAACCAGACTCAATTTTTTTACCTTTTTAAGAAGATACTAAATTTCACATTCTCTAATAGCTAATGTATGCAGCAGGATGAATTTCAAGTCTGACTCTTTGACAACTCTTTGTCAAAGTTGAATACTTCCCTCCAATATTTCCAATAAAATCCCATTTTGTTTGACAAGTGTTCACACACTCCTACTCACTTCTCTCTTTTGTCTTGTGTAGAGCCAGAGAGAGAGAGAGAGAGAGAACAGTGTTTCTGACACAAGCATCCACCTGCCTGTCAGTCTTTTTCTTCCGCTGTTTTTAACAGCCTTTTATTTGACATGGCAAGGTGTGATGAGTGTGACACTATGTAGTAAATCTGCATTACACTAGGTTGCTCAAGCATGTTACAGTGTTCCCATGGCCCCCGGGAAGGCAGGACTGAGAAGAGAGAGAGAGAGAGTGGGAGAGAGAGAGAGCAAGAGGAATATTTTACTAAAAATGCTGCTTCCGTGGATTTTACAGCAGATGGGATAGTGTAAATGCTTCCCGATGTTATCTCATTAGACTCATATTATCAAGATGTTTATTAAACATAGTGAAAATGAGCTTCTTTTCTGAATTTGGGACATTTTGCCCCACATTCGGTTCAAGTTATTATACGACAGCCTGCTGTTGTAACTTTAGTTCATGTTTGAATTAAATCCCTGAAAACGGTCCTTTTCCCTGAATCACTTCTTTTCTCAAGTCATTCTCCTTTTTCTCCCTTGAATCATTTTAATCCTCAGGGGGGCTCAAACTCTGGCTGTCATTTGATCGTCCAGTGCCAGCACTAGGGCTCTAAATAAACCCAGTGTTGCGTGAATATCATTCTGTGGATGTATGGGCCACATTGGTGAGCTGTGAGGCTGAAGAGCGAGCCTTCACTGGCCTCTCTCCGAATGCTTGGCGACTGCTCGGTTACCCCACAGTGAAAGGACCACCCACTTAGGCTTGAGAGGGGATTTGGAGCCTCCCTGCCTCTTCTGTCCTTTAGCCCCTTTTGGAAGCCGTTTGCCATCCATCTGATTGGGTCTGTGTTCTTCATACATAATTCCTCATGCATTGTGAGTTGAGGATAGAATACAGGTTACAAAGGTGCATCCTCCAGGATTACAGTGAACTATCTGTAGAAATGTGATGTCAGGTGTCACATTGAGAGAAGACTTCATTCAAATTATTATTATTATTATCAGTATACAACATAAAATTAGCTACCAGTGTTTTGTAAACAATTCTCTTTATGTGTGTTTGTTTGTATGTGTGCTAATGAATTAGTTCGTTCCAGTTCATTCCTGGTATAAAACCATGCTCACTCCCATGTTAAGTTATTCTGTCTGTAGAAGGACTCACATGTCTGTGGATGTTTTTATTCTGTTCCCTGTGAGGTCTTGTATGTTTGGTTTCCCCAGCTTCACCACTCCACCCCAACATGTTCATTCTCAACTCCTGGTCTTCAGTCCCAACCTGTTTTTAATCAACTTTTCTCACAAAGCACAACAAAACAGGGGGAGGGCAGTGCTCGGTCTGTTGGGGGTCGACGCTGGCAGCAACAATGTCCGTGAACTGCTTGCCATCTCCATCCCCTAGTGCCATATACAAACAGTCATTTCCATATGCAGTGAAAGGGGTCATGGCGTTAACGGAGGGAGGAATGCTTTTGGGGGAAATATTGTTCAGCAATGACACAGAAGTAATTTGGGGCTCACCAAGTGATTCTATCACAGCCTTTTGTTGCTTCAAAATGTTTGACCCAGAGGTCCCTGTCACCCCTGTAGTTAATGACCGTTAGAGCGCTGTGACAGTCTCCAAAAGTAAAACATCTCACAACTAATAGCAGGCCTCAAGAGGCTTAGGCATAAATATTTAAGCACTCCTTACTTGTCCCAAATACTAGGGGGTCTCCATGGTCTGTTTATCATATAATGCAAACTGGAGAGCAAATATAAATGTGTGACAAACACACCTATGGCTTTGCGTTACATTTGGAACAATTCTATATTTTTGTGGGATTTTTTTTTGTTGCTTGCTTGTTCATTTGTTTTTACTAGTGGCTAATGGTACACAATTTTAATAACTTTAAGCTAAAGTCTGTTGTTGATTTATTTGTCATACTTAATAAGTGTGATTTGTAATCCACTTATACATAAAACCTAAAATCAAAGAGAGAGGTGTGAAGTGAGCTAGATTAGTAATGTTGATCTGATGTGGTGAGTGTGTCAAGGTTAGATACTTTCAGCAAGTTGACATAATTCTAAAAAGCACTTATAAGTCCTCATTTCTCAAAGTAAACTTAATTAAATATGTGGGTTGTTGAGGTACACTGACGTGCCATGAATTATTGCCCTGGTGAACAAAGCCGTTACACAAGCCATCGAATTATCTCTGTCAAACTTTGGCGTAATCTGAACTGATCCTCTTAAAAATATTTAAATGAAGACATTTGCACATGAATAGGCTCCATGGCAACCGTGTGTATGTTCTACTTCAGGGTGCTTCTTTAACACAGCGCTTTAGAAAGCACATCTCTTCTGTCATGTTGACAAACAACAAAACAAACAATCCCTGAAAAAAAAAGCGATGAAGTATTTCAGAATGGAATGATGGATGGCGAGGGGTAAAATGCAGACGCTTGAAAAAAAGGGCCGACACTGTGGAGAAAGGACAACTGAAGTTTACTCCAATTTCTTTCTGTTATTGGACCTCCCTCATTGTGTAGATGAAGTTTAATCTGTATGCTCAGGAGGCCCAGGACTTTTTGTTATAATATGCAATTGAGTAATTCAATAATGTGTTTGCAGTCATGGCTGAAATTGGAGTTAAGAGTTCATAGAGTGCAGAAGAACCCCTTTGAAGATAAACTCTCCCTCTAGTGGCTGTATTAAAGCTTTCTGAATGTAGCATGCCATGCGTTAATGCTCTGCTCTCTACCTCTTTACAAACGTACCTTCCTCCTTCAGGTGCATTATTTAGAAGAAAATATCTTGATTTTGTTTTTTGAGCTTATTTGACAAATGGGACACATCTGTTTTCATTTCACTTCAGCTATGGCAATACTAATTGTGGAAATGTTTGTGAAAATAATAGCTGTTCCCCGTGTACTTCATTTCCTTACCCAGGAAACTGTTATGTATTAATATAGCTCATGGCTCAGTTCAGCTATGGGAGAAAGGATTAATTAATTTGGGGCTAATAGGCACAAACATGAAAAAACAAACTTCTTTACTTTTTTGCTCAAATCGTGTGTAGCATTTTTAAGTAACTAATATAAATTATGCACACTGTGTTGATTATGCTGACAAGAGAGAGAGAGAGAGAGAGAGAGAGAGACAGGGAGAGTTTTGTAGGAAGCTAAAAAGACTTATTTTCCTGGCACCTAATCAATTGAACATTTCTATAATTAAATCTTGTTTTCTTAAATTATGTACTGTTTGGCCTGGGCCTTGGTAAAGGATGTGTTTTGCCTACAATAGATCTTTTAATTCTACACTAGGCTGCATGCAGTTAGGTTATGATTAGTGATATATCTTGCAACAGGACTCTTCAATCCTATCTGAAAATGCTCTGCATAGCTGCAGGTTTTTTTTTTATCCCAGACTAATATGCAACACACTTTATAGTCATTTGAAAACCAAAAAAAACTAATTAAACCTGGTTGGAATAAACACCTGCAGCCATGTTGGCCGTAGAATAAAGTAAGCTATGTAACTATAGCTAAGCGCTATAGCTAGAGCCATATTACTGTGTAACTCCATGTAAGCAGACTAGACTAGATGCAACACTATGCTATTAACTATACACTGTTGTGTGTCTGTAGACCTACAGAGACTGGGCAGGTGTAAGATCTGCCCTAATCATGAAAATACTAATTAACAAATGGAAATTGAAAGTCACCTTGTCATTTCCCTTCAATAGTGCTCCCTACTTTTATTGAAGAAAGATTTAAATCACAGCCTCACAGACTTGGAGTCAGGCGGGTTTTGGATTTTGAAACAAGGGCCAATTGCAGGAAATAACATTTTAACACAAATATAGCTTAATCAATTATTTTCACTTATTTCACTGCAAAAAACAGTCATGCATTTTACATGTAAACCCATTAATCTTATATTACTATGTGCACACTTGCACTGGGTTAGATGATTATTAAATAGCCTGGCCTGGCAGCCCTTAAACTCTGCGTGTCTGACTGTGGCCCCTCTCTGGGCTGTAAATCAGCATGCGTCCTCACATGTGATAATTCTCCAAAGTTAAACAGCCATAAAAGCCTAAGGAACTCTGACCTTCACGATCTAACTAAGCAAGAAAAGCCAATGATGTGTACCAGCGCCGGTTGCACTTCTCACATTATGATAAACTATGGGCTCACCAATGCTAAAAAATAATTGTAGGTCTTCGCTGACATATATAGGAGCAGCATTTCAATACGATCCCAATTTATTTAGCAGTAAAATATTTTATTGTTGGCTATAAAGCATATGGCTGAGGGAGAGGGATGAAGGACAAGGATGTCTAGCTGGGGTGGCTGTCACTCTTCTAAGCAGAAGATATATGAAAGTGGATAACGCATTATAATAGCGTCTGTCAGTCTTACAGTGGAGAGGCCTTAAAACAATCAAAACTACTGAAAGCACTCATAATTATGTCCGTGACATTTCAAGTGGTGGATTTCTCTCAGCACTGCTTTTATTTCCTTCTATTTGAATAAAAGCAGAACTAGGATTGGTTGGCTTTCTCAGAATGCTCATTGGTGCCTTTTTGGATAATTTTATAAATGTTATAAGGATTGCCAAATATCCAGAAGCAACTTAAAAGCCTTATTTTGTTGTTAACATAACTTACTTTGAGTATTTACATATCATTTCTTCATATAACTAATGAACCTTTTTTTTCTGAATTTCAAATTTAAGATAAAATATTGCATTATTTATAATTTGTAATATTATCCACACACATATGATCTGTTGGTCCGTATTAACCTCTGTTGTTAGGAAATGAAGGACACGTTTAGAACCAGGTCTCCACTAAACTATGAGGAGGACAGCAACAATGAGTCTAGTCATTATAGGACTGGATCCTTTACAATGTCATAACATATTCAGACATTGAGGAAATATGCTGCGGCTGCATCCTCTGCCATCCCTGCCCTTCACAGCTGTCATAGCAGGATCATAAACAGCATTTATAACAATCTAGCCCGTGGGTAAGGGAGAGAGAGAGAGAGAGAGAGAGAGAGAGAGAAACGATAAGAGAACATGAGAAAGTGAAAGAGTGAAGGGGAGAGAGAAAGAGAGAGAGAGAGAGAGAGAGAGAGAGAGAGAGAGATCTGATATGTAGAGAAAGCTTCTTGTACTTTTTGTCGAGGCCTGGTCAGAACTCTATCAATCTGTGATCCCTCCAGTCTCTATAAAACATAATACTCAATGAAAATGAAGTGAGCTATGTACCCAGTACAGTTGAAACTGTTTATTTGTCATCTTTGGTACTGAGCTGACTGATGATTCCTTCACATTATTTATGGTACTCTTGTGAGAAACACATGGATCACCAGCACTAACTGCATAATGAATTAATGAGGAATCTTCTCATCTCTTAAGTAAGTGTGGTTAATTGACAGCCCTTTGCCATACATTTACGTGTATTTTAAATCCTAATAGCACAAAATTTAGACACATAAATTACAAATGAAATGGTATTTAGTCTCCTTCCTTAATGTGAATATGAGGCAGCCCTTTTTCCTGCATGGTGCCTCTCCTGTTTCCTGCCCCATCAGTGGACCCCCTGGCAGCCACCCGCCGCAGTGATAATATTTAGTGAACACATCTCAGTGTAAACTCAGTGGAGAGAACATCTTCCCAGGTACATCGTTAATCATAATTACGTGGTGTATGACAGCAGCTTAGAGACTCCCTGCCTAACCCCCCTCTCCGACGTCCTGCAGGAATACTGGATCCGTACATGCCACATTAGCATTGTTCCTATTCATATGGCCCAGACGCTCGATACCCAGACATGTAGCTGTGATGTGAAGGATGAGAGTCTATTCTATGGTGGTGAGAGCCTGGTGCTTGGCCCTGTATTATGAGAGATCATGGAAGGTTTTGACCTCTTGCAGTGGGAAACTTGAAGGCCTCTGGGATCCAGGGATTCTAGGTTATCCATGTCTGCCTTACAGAACTATTGCTGTACTACTCACAAGGCTAAATACCATTTAATTTAGCAAGCCTTCCTTATTCATCTTCCCTTCATGATTCATGAACCTGCATTGTGGTAATATCTCTTTATTTTATATTTTTGCTCTAAATATAGGTTTTAGACTTTAACATCAGTGATAAATATTTATTTATCCTTTTCTTAGATTTATAAAAACTATTTACATTATTTCCAGACTTTATTTCCAAATAGTGTATATATATATATATATATATATATAAACTTCTGTAATACAACAGTAAATCCTGTGCATATATTAAGAGGTGCACACATTATAAGCGCACTCATTATTTGCATATTATGTCTGTCTTTAATCCAAACGTTAAATTTTATAATCATATTCATCCGAATAAGACAACTTGTTTATGCGAGGTATGTGATGTAGGCTGAATAGGAAGATGAATTAGTTAGTGCTCTGTTGTTGGCTCCAGCACTCTCTGGGGAACACACCCTGTATCCTCACCTGCTGCTGATCAACACAGTAAATAGAGTGTAGGAAAACAACCCGATCGTTTGAATTCTATTCATCTTCTCTTTTCCTCAAATTCCACCCAATGACAGCACATTATTTACACAGCTTGTTTATATAATAGGCATTTCAGAGATTATGTGTCATATATACAATATACACTATATGGCCAACAGTTTGTGGACACCTTACCATCACGCATGTATGTGCTGTTTAAACACCCTATTCCAGATTTAGTCTCTAATTTGCTGTCTTCCTGGGAAGGCTTTGCACAAATCCCATGCTTTGCACAAAACTCATGAAGGCCTGGGATGCAGTTACCATACCAGTTCACCAAAAAGATGTTCAGTGGGTTTCAGGGCAGGGCTATGGAGGACACTCAAGTTCTTCCACTTCAGCCTTGGCAAACTATGTCTTCAAGGAGTACTCTTTGGGCATTGTCATGGATCATCCAGTTTGGGGCTCTTAGCATCAGTGAAGAGAAACTATAATGATACGTTATTCAAAGACTTATACACGTGTGTTTCCAACTTTGTGCCAACAGTTTAGGGAGGGTGAACATATGGGTGTGATGGTCAGGTGTCCAGATATTTTTGCTCACATAGTGCACCTTTTAAATACTGAATCTGAATTTAGCATGGACAATGGTGAATTGTTCAATAGTATAATAAAATGAAAAGATTTAGTCAATTGTTCAATAGTAAAATAAAATTGCTAATATTTTTTAAAAATTTTAACAAAATTTGCAGCTTTAGAAATCGATTTTGTACTTGAAAATTCAGTCGCAGATTAAATCACTAGTCACCTCAGAAGTGCCGAGTCGTAAATAGTGGGGACTTGTTAACACTTGTGCTTGTTAGTACTAAATCTGATGCCTGGATGGCACTGACCGATAGGTTGCTTTAGGGCTATGAGTTTAACAGCCATTAAATTAAAAAGGCCAAAGGAAGAAGGCAGCCATGAACAAATGTTCTGAAACAAACTTATTATATTGTTTTTCACTGTGAAATGAGTTCTTGAATCCATTACTGAACTCAGGACGGTGTTAATTGCTTCCAACTTTCCTGTGTTGAAAATTGTAGATGACTGGCTGCATACCTTCAACAGCATCTTCTGAAGCAGAGGTGAAAGCTCTAAGCATCTGTCTCCTGCTCTGACACAAGCCCTCGGCTCTGATGTTTGGGAAGAGACAGGATAAGCACTTGTGCAGGTGATTCACCCCCTTTCTACTCATACCAGTCTGCACAAGCCACTCACAGGCCAATACAACTGCCTCTCAGACCAAAGCACAGACCAAAGACTTGAAAGAGGCACATATGTTTCAATTAGGTGTGGCACTTTTCTACAAAGCCAGTGGCTCCTTTCATTTATTTTTGTCATCTTCTGGCTGACTGTGGCATGTCAAGACACTGGCTGCGATAACCCTTGAGTTTAACAGCTAAGGTCTATTCTTATATTTTTACAGTTCTTTTAAATGCATACTTTTCTACTGTCATACAGATGTGAGGAGTCAAGAACTGATCATTAGTTGTAGGATCTTATTCAGTGGTCTCTGCTGAAGCGAATCAATGTTTTAACCACATATGGGACTTTATTATGTGTTCATAAAAGACAACAGTTTGTATTCGATTAAAGAGTATTTGCTGTTTAGAGGTTCAGGTGACACCAGAAATGAGAGCAGCATGCATTTGTGTAGTGAACTACAAAGAAGTCCCATATGGCTAACAGTCGGATTCTGTTTAGTTTCATAAATAATTCTGGTCATCGGGGAAGCACATTGTTTTAGGCTTAAATATGTTGTTTACCAACACCAAGGGGTTGAGGAACAGACACTGTTATTGGTATGCAGAGATGCTTTCAGCCTTTTATTTTGGGGCAGAAAGAATCTCATTCTCAGCCCTAGTATTTGGCAATGTTATAAAAGACTTTTTTTGCTCTCTCTCTCTCTCTCTCTCTCTCCTCTCTCTCTCTCCCTCTCTCTCTCTCTCAACCCACGTTAAACCTCAACATACAAGACATTTCAAGTAATACATATGAACCATTTTTCTGTAAAATAAGATTGACAGACCACTGGGCACAGAATTATTTCATATTCATAATCTTACAAATCTGACCATTTAAATATTCATTTGGATTAAAGACATTAATTTCAATTAACCTGTAAAAAAATAAATCTATACAAATCCACTATATAATACAATACCATGCATAATACAGTTATATTTCCTTTTTTTTAACCACATGCTATATATTTTGTACAATACATAATCCTACGTGCTATGAAATGTAGGGTGTTTCAAAAACTGCTAGTTAAGACTCCCCCTGGTGGAGCCATTGCGCACTACATGTGCCCTCTTTGCGTTTTCCTCTTCAGTATATCCCATGGAGCAATATTATCACCGCTGTCAGGCATTTTACGTTTTGTTTTTATGGCATTGTGAAAAACACTGGGTGTATTAAGAAAAGTTATTTTTATTCTGTCCTGTTTTCATAAAGAACAGTGCCAGCGCTAAACAGTAAGTGGATAAACAACGAAAAAAGTTATGAAATAGAAGACGATGTTTTTTGGGTTGTGTATCACTGTGTACTATCTTAACATTTGTGTGTCCCATGTGGCCTGGAAAGCAGAAACAAGCCCTGGCTGGAAAGCACGTTGTGATTGGCTATCGGAAAGTGGTGTCATCCAATCAAATCAATACTGACTGTACCCGCGCGCTTCTTCTTCTGACATCTAAACTTGTCAAAGTTTCATCTCTTATGTTTTATGCAGCACTGTATGTCGGCTATATGCATGTAGATATTTAATTCAGGCTTTGTCCACCGCTTATTACTGTCATTCCATTTAAGCCCCGCGAAACTGCAACGAGTCAGCATGGTGCCAATTAGTATGTTTGCAGCAAACACATCCCCCTCCCTTTGTTTTGATTAAACGGCATATTGATGGTATAAATTACAGAGGACAAAAGATTGTTGGGTGTTTGTATGTAAATGTGTAATTAGCCGTGACTAGTTGGCTGGGATGGTTTCCGTGCGGATATTAATGCGGTAATAGTATAGGCAGTAACCCGGGCACAAAGCAAGGTGAAACGCGTGCCACATAATTAACTGGGAAATAATGCTGCGGTTTAGCTCATTAGCGTGGCCACTGCCATTCACAGCCTAATGGAAATTATGACCAGTTTTCTTTTCAGTTCTGACCTGAGCTTAAGTTTCATCTAGAGAGTTTAGAAGTAATCTTTTTTTTTTTTTTTAACTCAGGGTGGATTTTATTTTAGCAAGGCTTTGTACATTCTTGTTTGCAGAAACTTTGTCTTTGTTGTTTGTATAGATATAACAGATTTTGCTCTCAAAGTGAGTTTTCAGGCTTATTTTATTTATTTGTTTGTTTGTTTAATGATTGATTGATTGGTATCATACAAAGTCAATGTCTCTCCTTCCTCCAGGACACTATCGACTTCTAACATATTTCAACAAAAGACTTAAAAAAAAGAGTCTTCAATTATAATTCCCTGACTTTACTGTGTTAAAAATCCATGCTTAAAAAATCGCGCTCTTTCTGTTCAAATCATTGCAGCAAATATTTGACATGCCATTACTCTAATAGAAATAAAAACGAATATAGTTTTAGGCTACTTTGTACCTTCACCTACAGTGTGCCTGTGCTGTAGACCTAAACTTATTGTAGGCCTATTCTGTTAAAATACATAACATTAGGTTGCTGTAAATATTTACCTTCTCATAGCCTGGTAATAGACAATCTAGTATATAAGGTACTCTCATGAATATTGAATTAAGCCAAATATGAATATTTTGCGTGTATTTGCTTGCCTGTAGCAGTAAAGTGCGTGTGGAATTATAAATCTATGGCTGAGAAAACACATCTTCAACTTTATATCATTCATTTTCTAGCCTATAGTCTGCAGATTTTGTGCGTTTTTATGGCAGTTTTAATGTAAAACAAAAGCATACATGTCCAAATAAATTAGAAATCTTTTAAAATTAGGCTTGTTATTAATAAGCCTACATTTTAATTTTTGTAGTCTCAGCGCAAATCTTTCCTGGTGCACTGTTTTTTTTATTGCCTTGTCAATATTTTAATATTATAAATATTTTCGTTACTAAGTTTATATGCACATGCATGCTGGTGTAATCAATTAATGATCAACGGAATCGACCAATTTTCCAAACTATTACTAGTTTATGAGAATGAGTGTGTGGCGCGTGTGAGCGGTGACGTGACAGGGGAATATTGTATTTGCGGGAGAAAGAATAAAGCCCGAGGAGACGTCTGACTGAGCCCCAATGACACGCTCCTGTCACCGCCGTCTCGGAAGTGCTGTCGAGTCTCCGCTCTTCGTCTTCTTCCTCAAGCTTTTCTTTTGTTTTTGCATTCGGAATAAACCCTCAAGCCTGTGTGGCAATCACGCAGCGTTCACTTTGAGAGCGCGCGGCCGATACCAAGGGGAAGCGCGAAGGATGACGGGACGGCGCGGGGCGGGGCCTCAGTGCGGGGAAAGTGACAGCAGCTCTAATTGGCACTAATCAGCGCGTGCGCTCTCAATGTCGCCGACAGAAGGGAAGCGTCGGTGACCCACAGAAATAGATCCCGCCTAGGGGTTCAAGCACACACACACACACACACACACACACAGCAGTAGCACGGGAAATTTAACAAGAGTCTCTTTGGTCAATAGCAGAGAGAGAGAGAGAGAGAAGAGCCACGCTTGATAAAATTCCCCTTCACACATTTAAAAGGGTGTGCGTTCAGTAGGAGTGCTACATTATTCTTTTTATTCTGTTTCACTTTCAGCTATCGCTTTGAATTACAGAAGAGTCTTTGTTAAGCGTAAGAGGGGGTAAGAATCAAAAATTCATCATACAGAGTTCTAGATAAGGTGAGAGGAATACAGGCTATTTTCGTGCTGGAACCAACATTTGCAAAAGTTCCACGTCCTTAAGCAATTATTAGCGGTGATAGTTTGACATGCTCAAGAGTTGTCAACAAACTGACTCACACAAAGCACAAAGCAGAAATAAAACAGAGCCTGGGGCAAAATTAACTGGGAACTAGGCCTATGAATTATGAATAGTTATCCTATGCTGCAGTGAATGAGGATAGCAGCAGCCTAGCAGGTACAGGGAAAACACTTCTATAAGTAGCCTAGGATAAGGCTAAAGACAGTCTTCAATAGAGTCCTGAAATTTAGGGATACATGTTTTTCAGACATTTTATCATACCAAGTAAAAATATGAGTACATGTTTTGGTGCTTGCTGATAGCATTACCAATACTGATACCAATATGTGACCTACTGTAATCTAAAGTGAGTAACCTCATGTTTATCTGTTTATATTTCCCCCAATTTAGATAGTGGCCATGACAAGTGCACAAAAGCCACTAGGACTTTCTTTACAAACATTAGCTAGCTGATCATACATGATGTAAAATTGTACATTAATTGGTAAAAGAAGGGTTTGAACAAGCAGGGTTGCAAATTGAAGGATTTTTTTTAAATGTATATACTTTTATAAAAATGCTTCTTTACAGCTGTAAGTACACACCATGTACTTAAAATACAATTTTCACCGTCATAGCACCTGTAACACTTAATAATAATGTAAATACATTACAAACATATTTCTAGTACATTTTAGCAAGTCTTTTGTTTCATTTTTACTATGTTACTAAATATTTCAATTCCTTGTTTTCGGGGTGGTTTTAGTATGTAGCTTTTACGTAAAAAATGTGTGTGGTGTACCTCTAAACCTTTAATTTAAAAGGCAATCATGATCCAATTATGACCATTATATATTTGTAAAGATAGCTGATCTATATCCCCATTTCCAAGTGAAAGAGTAATATCAATGGAGCAGAAGATACAATCTTTTGAATATTTTAAATTCTCTGAGAGTATATAAAGGCAATTTCTTGAAAGAACATACATACAGAGTATTATACATTATTTATTTGTTAAATCGGCTTGTATCGCAGTTTATATCAATTTATCATACAGACATTTTATGTCCTTGTACAGTACAACATATTTTACATAAAAAACTTAAACTCAATACTAGCTAATTAACAAGATTCCCTCGGGAATACAGTCATTAATATTTTAATCTTATCTAGTGCTTGTTCAAAAAAAAAAACTACCCCTCATAATACATTTCTTTAATCCACTAATTACAGGCTATATCTTGTGAAAGGATAATGTTTTGTATTTTAAATACAATCTAGCTGGTCTTTAATTAAAGATCATTTAAAAACAATTGGGGGTGTTCAGTATTGTATGCTCAGTGATTGGAACAATTTGTCGAGTGAATACACAAAACAATACATAATGTATATGAAATAAATGATAATTAATAAATGTTCATTAGGTGATGCCTGAGAAGAATCATCACTTGGTTTCATATAGAATCTTTTAAGTGATGGATTTTGAAGGATCCGAGAAGTATCATGTGGAAGGAGCTTTGTGGGTAAAAAAAAAAGGAATAATAAGTGTCATTTTTCAAAGTTACTTAAACGAATGTGAGTGCATGAGCAACAGTTCATTATAACACATGAAGAATTGTGTAATGAACAATGTTTTGATTGGTCAGATGGTAACAGTGGCTTCGTGATATTACATAATTCTGCCCATATAGTGTATAATACTTTTTTTTAAAGTTAATGCCAATATAAGTAGTATGTTTGTTACACACTTCTGGCATTGGGGGTCTGTGTGTGATGGACTTGCACCCTGTACAAGGTGTCCCCTGTCTTGTGCCCCAAGTGTCCTGGGACATACTTCAGGTTCCTGCGACCCAGTGTAGGATAAGTAGTGTAGATAAGTAGTATAGAAAATGGATGGATTGTTTAGATGTTGTTCTGTAATGTTCTAGAACAGCATTCGTTCTGAGTGCTGTAGATAGAAAAAGTTTAAATTATTGTTCTCATTTGAACTGTTATTTCTATTTTTAACAGCTCACACAGGGGTGCTGTATATAAATGGATTTTATGTCATTTTTGATATGGTGAAACTGTCCACGTTTTAGAAGGAGATTTTTGTATCAGCACTTTGTGACTCTCAGTGGTAAAACTGTAACTTTTGCGATCTGTGAATGTCTTTAGTACACAGGGCTTTGGAGTTTCTCAGTAACATGACAAGTGCAAATTGTTTTCGTATTTCATATACCTACTAGAATTTAAGCTATGACGGAAATAAACATGTTTCATGGATGGTCAACAACAAAAAAAACAACTATAAACAAATAAAACTATAAACAGATAAAGGGTTGTACCTTAATATTCTTTAATAAAAAAAAGATTTGTTGGGAACTTACTGTAGTAAATTGGAATAAACACTTCAGGTGTCTGCTGTTCCGGGATTGACTTTAGAATCAACTTTGGGGAAAGGTTTCATTGGCGAGGCATCATAGAATATTCCGACTGGGTTTTAATTTTCCCCACTTTCTATCCCATCAGAAGATGATGTGTAGCTTGAACAGAACTTTGCAGCAGCTGGTGAAAGACAGAAGGATAAGACTTTTGTACAGCATAAGAAAAATGAAACTTCCTTCATAGTAATGTGACACTGTGACTGCAAAACAAGTCTGATTTATAGGCTGGGCTATTTTTATTTCCTTCAAACAGCAACCTTATACAGTGCCTTGGAAAAAAAAAAAAGAAAACCTCAGACTCTGTTTGTAGTAAATATTACATTTACTTTTGAGGAGATGAAAGATACATAACAACCTGATCTGTGATAGACAGGTCTGTGTAATTACTACTACTGTGTGTTGTTAAGTCTTTAAAGCACAATAACCAATATATATTCAACATTCCTCTGTTAAAATTTGCTTTTAAAAACACTTATGCTTTAATAGGAATTGTGATGCTCGATGAGCGCGCCTACATCACATCTGTGGGGACTTAAAATAGCGTTTTTGCTCGAGTCGCACACAGTCAATCCGTCTCCCTCAAGGTGTTTTTTGTTTTTGTTCTGTTTTGTTCCTTTTTTTATTGTCAGCAAACACACAAAATATATGCAGTTTGTTTTGAATTAAAAGTCCCTATAAATAAAAATAAACAAAGGAAGTAAACATTGTTAAAATCGGGCGGAGGAATTTGTTTATACGAGCATCTTCATGTTGCATCCCGGTCTCGTTTTTTTTTTCCTTAGGAATAAGGGCTACGTAAAATAATAAAATATAAGAATTATTCATTATAAACTCACATATGCGACGTGTCAAAGGATTCTGATGCACTGATGTGTGACAGTGATTAGTGGGCATGGGTGTGAGTCTGCATTTTAATAGCACAAAACAGAACCCCCCCAAAATATAAGATGAAAGTAGGATGCGTGGAAAAAAAGGCCAGTGCATAGCATTAGTGGTCTTCTCTTTGGTAGCGGTCTTAGTTGTGTAGACATATAATTGTTCTACATGCCTCCAAGATACACAGAGAAGAGGTTTGAAGTCCAAAAGGTACAGTGGTGTTTTGCATATGCGGCGTCCGTCATGCCGGGCAGCAGGGAGGGGCTGTGCTTTACTGATCCTCTCGCTGTCTGCCAGTCATTGTGTTTATCATTAAAATGAACTCCTTGTTCCATTATCCATGAGGGACCATCAGTAATGTGATAATGGAAGCCCTTCACTAGCCTTCTTTTGGTCAGGTCTGACAGAAACCTCCTGACACCACAAAGACTCAAGACCAGGTAATTACCACTACATACCGCATGCTTGTTCCCTGAAGTGGTCTCGTTTTTATGTATAATTAGCTCAAACATGGCAGGCTGTTGTTTGATGACAGGAGGTCTGAAGAGGACTGGTGTCACACACGGGAAGGAAACAGATGGCGATATGCTGAAGCATCATGCCTTCATCTTGTTCTCTTACTGTGAATCAGAGCTGCATCGCTGTGTTTAACTGATCGTGTCGAGCCAGTGAGCAGAAATGACATAGTGAGGCAGAGCTAGAATCTTTTTTTAAGAACTGCAAAGACAAGCACATTTCAGAGCTTGTTTTAATCATTTCGTCCACTTTTAATGGCGCGCTTCCTATCTGCCTGAAACCAGAGTAGAAATGTCTGTAAGTCATGCTCTATATGGAAAAGGCTTTGCAAAGTGCTTTGAAAAAGAATGTAAGCGTGTATTTTTTGTAAGTTAGTGTGTACAAGTCTGTCGCTGGAATTAATGAGAATGTTATACTGGAGTGAGAATTAATTAGAATAAGGCAGCAGTTTGTGGGTCATTGGGCTGCATTCCAGCTCTTAGAACTTGAAATTCTTCTCCTGAATCTAGGAATGATTTCCTTCTCTAGTTCTAGTATCATTTTGAATGGAACTTTAACACTTGCTCATTTTTAAACTGTTACCAAATAAATGTAATTTAAAGGCATTTGTAAGATGTTCACCGTCATAGCACCTGTAACACTTAATAATAATGTAAATACATTACAAACATATCTAGTACATTTTAGCAAGATCTTTCTTTCATTTTT
>JAOTRN010000009.1:10286228-10296844 GCA_028566695.1 Bagroides melapterus
AGAGAGAGAGAGAGAGAGAGAGAGAGAGAGATAAACAATACTTGATTTGCTGATACGCTAATTTCCCATGTAATTGATGGTGCTGGAAGAGCAGGTCACAGTCAAGCAGGAGCATGCTGCTGTAACACAAGCGTTGCGTCACTCTATTCGATTTTGACGGCTACGTGAGTTATTGCAAAGCATAGCATACAGAACAGACACGTCTCCACATGCTGCATGAGTTTAGGAATTGTGAGAAACGGCCTAGTGATGCAACATCCAATAGACTGAATGAATGCATTATCTCAGAGCTCGTAAACAGTGCACTCCACCTACGAGATGAATAAATGAAATCACTAAGTCAAGCTATTCATTACAGGAAGAGAACTGTGAGATAAAGTGTCACGTTTATAGACAAGAAAGTCTCAAGAATGCCATGAACACCTGAGATAGATAACTGACAATACTCATATACAATACTTCATATATTTAATATTTGTAGATTCTTGTGCATGGTCAGTTCCTCCAATCACAACTCAGTTTTTACTCAGTACCTAAGTCAGAAATGCAAGCCTATTCAAGTCTAGGCAACACCCATATCCACTCTGCTGCAGTCCTGACCGCTGGCTAATAGCTAATAGACTTTGGATTTAACTTATAAATCATTTTCAGTGAAATATAATGCTCAATTATGCATTTTCATTGCTACAACGTAGTTTACCCACAAAATGTCAGACATGTCAGGATTGAGCACATTCAAAGAAAAGCACAGACAAACACCTTCTGCTGCCAGGGTAAAACTTCTCATGAAGCCTTGCCAGAGATATGCAACACTTCAGTGTGAAAGCAAGACCAAGGCCAGGCAGAGTGTCACTGAGCAAGCTAGATCCTGGCCTAAGCCCAATAAAAAGACTAGATTCCTTAACAAAGCTAAAGGAATGTCTGATTGAAAAGAGAGGATAAGACCGTGCCTCCTTGTGCATTCTTTCAGGACCGCATACTTATTTCGTTCTTCCAAAACGAAATGCCTAAAATCCTCAGTCAGTTTACTTCACACCGAGCTTAAACTGTTGGACTAAATTCACAACCCGTTTCATAATCTCTATCTTATCCAGGTCTAAACAAAAAATCCTGCACTTCTTATCTTTTTGAAAAACTGCTTTGAGCTGAAAAAGAAGTTTGCTGACCAAGTGCTTTTTAACTTTTCTCTAAAATAATAGTTACTATGGCAACAGTGGCTCTAAACAATCACAAAGGTTATGTGCGTCATGTGTGAGGCATGTGGAGGCGGTCAAGGGTGGGGGCTGTGGGGTTGGGCAGCTTCCCCTAACTACTGACTCCACCCTGTCCTGTTCACACTGACTCAGACACTCAGCACATTCAAAGGCAGAAATCTTTACCAAAGCTTGTACGGTACCATTGCTTAACGGCAAATTCTTCAGAATTAGCTGGTATAAATAACCTTTCTGGGTATTTCTGTAGAAACGCTGACTTGTGTGAATAGTATGTTTACTTTTCTGAAGACAGTGTTTGTTTTGCTAGACCTGCCCCAGCTTTAGGGCATACAGAGTCATTAGTCTGTCATTACTACAAGGCCATGCGTCAGTAGTACAGAGATATTAATACCTGATGATAAATGCATAGAAGCCCCTTATGAAACATACAGCCTGGATGAAGCTGGGTGAACATCTTACCTATGAAAGATACTGTGCTGGAGTGCAGCTGCTGCTCTGCCCACAGTTGGCACGCCTCAGTATGGGTCAAACGCTCGGCTCCGTAACACAGCTGGTACTCCAGCTTGGGCAGCACATGCACAGGGACAGCCTGTACCAACACATAGGTAACTGTCATTCTCTGTTGTTCATTTATTCGATCACTCATAGCAAAAAAAAGTTATAGTAACAGCTGAGTTATAAGGTTAGGCTAGACTCCAGGGGTGCACAGCCTCCACCTCCTTCATGTGTAAAGTCACCTGATTCCACTTTCCAGATAAACCTCACCTTTAAGAGGCATGTTAAGACAGGGGAATCATCAAACAACATTTTTTTTTGGGCTCAACAGTGTTGTTAGGGGTACATTATAGAAATCTACTAATACAATTGCAATACAAGTTTGGCTACACCTGCATACATCAATAGTTAGTCCTGTAAAAATTATACACCTAAAGCCTAAACTGGTTAGTCTGTGTCCTAATGACAGCAAACACCACAATGTGCAAACAGGCATGTAATTATGTTATGACCTAAAAATAAAGACAGGAAAGTATCGGCCCTGTGCACAAAACAAGTGGAAGAACTGCACAGAGCCCTCATCCCCACTGAACTCCTTTAGGATGAACTGGAATGTAATTTGGATTTGTTTTGGATTGCTGTGTTATATCAGTATATTCCCAATTTTAAGCTTCTTGTAATTTTCCTACTCACCCTGAATGTTTCTTGGTCATGTCTGGGATGAGCAATGGACACAGTGCTACGCACCATCAGCAGCACATCCAGCAGGCTGTAGAGTTTATACAGTACACTACCCTCTTCAGGAGCTGTATAGTCCTCCTCATCCTCACCACTCACCAGCAGCTCCTCTCTCAGCAGTCCTGCCATAGCCACACACACACACACACACACACACACACACACTCATATACACACTTCCTTAAAATACCTCAATTCCAACACACTTCATATTTGAGGTAATCACTAATCTAGTAGCTCCAGGATAGGTATACCCGTTCCTCCAGGATTTCATAATTTTGCGGTAGCAGAAATCAATGCAAAATCAGGCAAACAACACAATATTTTAAGGAACTTAAAATTACTCATGTAAGTTAGTAACTTATTCACGTGACAGCATCACACATTCAGCCAAAACCCTCTTCAAATCATGTGGCTCAAATATGAGTCCAGCTGCCTTAGAAAGTAATTACATGTGTTTTTCTCTGGTACTGTTGTAGCTTACAAGAAAAATCCTGTGCTTCCACAGAACACAACAAAATCTTCACAAATTTTCTAAAAAAAAAAAAAAAAAAAACCTCCAGTGAAATCCTGTAGGGACTGCTATGCTAACCCAGTTCAGCATCTCACCAGCAATGATACCGCTCTAAACAGGTACAGAACAACAGTGCATCTACATTAACAGCACATCTATCCACCAAAGAAGAAAAAATAAAAGAATACTAACGTTTTCTTTGTGCCGTGGGCTTAGAGGTGGCAGAAGCTGCAACCCCGTTCTGCAGCCCTTCTCTGTATTCTAGGTCCAGGTACGAGGATACGCTAGGTTTGACCAGAGACACAGGGTGGATGTTGGGTTTTGGTTCTGGTGGATGAGAATCTGCAGCTGGTGCTTTTGGAGATTCTTGGTTTTTAGTGGCCGTGGATTTCAGCATAGCATTCTGCATTCGCAAAATATGTCCTAGTTGGTCACAATCTGCCGAGACTCTGGGTCTTTTGGCTCCTTTCTTAGCTCCTTTAGCAGATCTGCTTGGACTTATCAGCACACTCAAATCACTCCCAGAGGATGTGTCAGAGACAGTGATGTTCTCCGGAGCTGCTGCTGTCACCTGGCTCTTATTCTCTACTCCGTTCAGTAGGGAGTCTGGATCATCAATAACGAGACGTTCCTCATCAGAATCAGTGTTTACAGAGGAACACCTCATTCGCTTGGCTGGAGTCTCATCCACAGTCGAACTCAAAGGGTCTTCTTCAGATACAGAATTCAAAGTAGTCTCAGCACTCTGGTCCACTGAGCTTTCCTCTACACTCACCCTGGCTGCTTCTTCTTGCGCTTCTTCATTAGCTGCGGAAGAAAGTGCTGATATAATGTCTTTAGATGGGGAAGCTTCATTGGTTAACGTGTGTGATGTTTTGTCTGTATCTAATTCTACTTTAGGTTTGGATACTCCCGGTGCTTCGTTTTTAGAAGGTACTTGAGTTTTCAAAACCTTGTCCTTTAATTTCTTTTTCAGTTGAGAAGACTCCCCAAATGACTCCAACTCGGTTAAATCCACTTCAAAATCTATATCACCGGTGTCAAATGAAACAACTGGCCTGCTGCTTGCTTCCTAAACAACATAAAAAACAACATAAATAATAGTCAAAAGAGTTCATCTTGCTTACTGAAGCTGAGGAGTGAAAAGCGTTGACATTTTCCGCACTTACCTCTGTGGCAAAGCCAGTTCTATTGCTGTAGTCCTCAGATGTGAGAAAAAACACAGGATTGGAACCAGTCTTCTTGTATCTCAGTTTTAAACTCTCCTCATGAAAGAGGTGACTTCTTTCTCTCCACGTCATCTCCGTATTGAGCAGAGGAGGGTCGATGTACACTGTTTTACTCTGAGTGCTACCTGTACAGCAATCATCTTAAAAGTCAGGCTCGAAGTGTTCAAACATTCAGGCTGTGTTCATTTACTGAACTGTGTGCTAGTAGAAAATGCCATTTTAAGCTCAGATCTTTAGTCGATTTTTTTCTCTTTCAGTCGTCAGGCTACAATTTGAGTGACGAGGTGATTCTGAATCAGAATCTGATGAAGGATGATGGGAAAATTCTTACCTTTTGCATGGATTACTTTCACACAGACTGGCAGTTCCCATGCCTCAGTAAACCCAACACTGTTGTTCAACAGCTGCAGGAAGGCCTCTTTCGCTAGACACACATGTGGCTCATATGTAGCACTGAGCTTCTCTGCATTTGTATCACTGCTGATAGGCTGCAAAAAAAAAAAAAAAATCAGAAACAACAAACAAACAAACAAAAAAACAAAACAAAACAAAAAACCCCAGAGTTGTTGAACAGGACGGTCTCTGTTTTCTGTTCAAGGAACCAACCTAACCAAAAACAGATTTAATAGCGCCCTCTAGTGGCACTATCACAAAATCATTGGTCCATCCATACAGCACAGATTATAATGAATCCCAGCAACTTGTTTTTTTATTAAAATAGCAACACAAATGTAATGTTGATCTATATAATAAATCTTCATATAAAATAATAAGTGTTAACAAATCATATGAAATAATACACATTGCCCATCCACTTGTCAATTGATCCTTTTGATGGCACTTGTGTTTTCATACTCATAAATTTAAACAGGATTTGGAAATGAGACAGAAACTACGTAGTTATAGGATATTATATAAAAAAAACAATAAGTACATTTATTTTATCCTTGATACGATTTCCATTCCTTTAAAATGACCTGAGCAAAAGATCCATTATCATCAACATGGCTTTAAAACTTTTTTAAAAGAATCTTACAAGTCCTGAATTAAGAAAATAAAGTTTCTTTAACATTTCTTAAATGTTATCAAAGTAAGCATGTTCTCCTGCTCAGGCTCAAGGTACATCATGGACAGAAACCCTGTTCCTACATTAATTTGAGTTCGGGATATAAAGTTGTGAAGCTGTAATGTCGCCCAATGCACCACTACAACTGTGTAACGTGGATTAAAAGGTCATGACTTACTGTGTGGAAATGAGTGGCTTTTTTAACTGGAGGGATCACAGCTGAAATGGACTCATAATCCGTTGGTAGTCTGTTTTTTGCCAGTATTTCTTTATCGACCATCTCTATAGTGCCCTTAAGAGAAAGCGCAGGCGTTATTGATACTCCACGGCATCAATATTATGTCTTAATATCTTTAGAATTATTAAAAGTAATAATTACAATAATAAGAATAACAATTACAAATAGTTGGGAGCCACCTGATTGATAGGAATTTTGTAAAACAAACAAAAAAATCTTTAAATAAATATAATTTATAATTTCCTACAATGAACAGTTTTTATTCTCATCAACAATTCAGATCATATTTTCAGATCACATCACCCACCTCTACATCAAGTAACGTTCTAATGAATTATTTCTCTTACCATTGCAAGCAGCTGTTTCTCAAAGTTGAGTGAAATATCAGAGACAAATTTCCCGCCTGTTAAACTGGTGATTTCTTGAATACTGTACACTTGTGGGTAGTGTCTCATGTGGTCCAAGCAATGTCGAAAATACTCCTGTTAACCCAAAAGGAAAAGAAGCCCGTTTCATTTAAATGACTGCATGAGGGTGAGCTGCACTGCAAACACGAGTAGCAGAGACAATGCTTAAGGGCATGTGGAATTTGTAACACACCGAGGAACTGTGCTGTACCTCGGAATATCGAGCAGCTCCCGTGGGCATGAAGTTATAATCATCAGAGCACACTTTAGAAACATCTTGCAGGTACTTCATAAACTCTGCCACCTCAGTGTTCACCTTCTCTATTAAATGCTAATTAAAAAAAAAACAAAAAAAACAATAAAGTGGAAGGAAAGATTCTCAGGATTTAAGCATTCTTTTTTAAAAGCTCAGTTCTAAAGTAGAATGAGGAGGAGGATAATAATGATGATGATGATGATGATGATGGTGGTGGTGGTGGTGGAGTTTACCTGTGGAGCCGTGGCCTGCTTGTTGTTCTTAAGGGTGTATATACACATCGCTCTTTCTTTGCGGTTGAGAGAGGAGAAGCAGGGGTAAGGCACTTTTGGTTTAAGGAAGCCTCCTTCTTCCTTAATCTCATCGTCTTTATTCTGAGATTCAAGAAGAGCTTCTTTGCAGTCGGAATTTCTTTGGCCTTTGACGCTGGTCTGTGGTGTGCTTTTGGTTCTTTTAGCACGACTGGATTGTGAGGAGTGAGCAGCTGGATTTACTTTAGGGTCTTCTTTCCCATCAGCTTTTTCATCAGGACTTTAAAGATAAAGCATTACAGGATGAATGAATTTCTAAAAGTTGAATATCTTCCATATGTCTGATTTAATGATAAACAAGAACAAGAACAGAATCTTTACCCCAAAACAATACAATGAAAAATAAAAAAAATAAACGAGGTAATAAAAAGCATGGCTAGATCTGTAGAAGATTAAGCAACACAGAGAATTTTCTTTATTCTATTATTATTATTATTATTATTTACTGAATTAGGTAACATTACTAAATTATGAACTTGAGCATAATGCTACTAAAGTATCAGGTGAGGAATAAAATATGTAATAAGATACATGGCCTGCTGTGAAGCAAAGTTTTTTCTCCTTTATAGTTATATTCAATAATGTGGAACATCCAAAAAATAAAAAAAAACAAGTTAGATGTAATTATCACTTGATTATTTCAGCAGTAAAGAGCAATTCTTTTATTATAACAGCCTTTCTAATTATTAAGATCTTGTTCCCTGTTGGTCTAGCGGTTAGGATCCTGTGCTAACACTAGCACGGTCAGGGAACCAACACAGCCAGTGAAGTTAGTCAGTCAGCCCGGATACAACGGAAGGGTTGCATCGGGAAGAAAAATGGGTGCCAAAGCAAATACGTAGAACAATGATCTGCTGTGGCGACCACTAACTGGGGCAGATGAAAGACAGAAACAAAGCCAAAAACATCTACTGTGCACCGTGTGGACAACGAGGAGCAACACAGGAGTTATAAAAGTATATCGTTTCAGTTTAGGGTCTGTAATCCTGAAAAGCCTAGAACAGGAACATGCGGGTGTAGGAAGTGGAGCCAGGATTGGATTGGAGCCAGTGTAAACCTTTAGGGTGGTGGTACCATGCTAATGGGAAATTACAGTGATTACATTTGGCCACTGAATTCTTAACATGTTGAAGCATATTCAGCTGCTCCAAGCAAAACACTACCGTAATAATCAATCAGTGGGGTCTGACAACTGAGTGATGGGTTCTGCTAGAGAATAGGGAAGAACCTGAAACAGACTGGCTTTGGGTGGTTAAAACCAGTCTTGGTGCCATGTGACATCATGCTGATGTTCTGATCAAAGTTTAAAAAAAAAAAAAGTTGAATCTATAAAGTGATGTCAAGATTCTTAACTTGGGGTAAGAAGTAAATAAAATATCTTCAGGAAAATTCAGGGAAAACACAGGAACGATGACTGACCTGATTAAAGGTGGCTGGGGAAGAAATTAGATCAGCCCCTGGATATTTTGGATCATTCAGTGCCATCTGCATAGCAATGAAATGGCAACATGCTGTCTGCAGACACTTTCCCAAGCAGGACCATGTGAATAATTAATAGTTGAAGAGCAACACTGTATCCCTGAGGAACACTAGCTAGAACCAGAGCACAAGACCAGAACTGTACACAAGACCAAAGTGTGTGTAAGCTCTAATTCTGTGTGAATAAACCTTCAGAATGTACAGTGACATTGGCATTTACTATACATGCATATGTACGGCTGGATACAATAGGCGTTGAAAAATCCCACATGTTCTAACAAGGTGTGCTACATTTATTTTTCATTTAAAAGGATCGTCGCTTTAAAAAGCCCATTAACCTGATTGTGGTACTGATGATTGTTGCTGATGATGTTGAGCATTTCAGAACACGACGCTTAATTATATAAAAGGTTTTATTTGGCATATTTAAGAATTTTGATTTGTAGAAGCAATAAATAAGAAATAAAATAAGCACACTACTTTAGGCTGAAGTTCCACTGTTTCTTCTATACAATGGGAAAAATGTGTGTGCTACATGGGCACTAGCTAGCTTTTTTTTTTTTTAATTCAACTGAGTAGCCCTGAGTAGAATTTATAACTACATGTGTGTATTTTAAACTAAACTAAATCGCCTGATAAACCACTCATTACTTTCCAGTAGACCCTAAAAACATTTTGCCCATGTCAAACTGCATGTCTCAAAAATTCATGTTGGGTATCATCATAAATAAATCTTTGGATGCACCACTCATATGGTTTACACTGATCAGATATAACAATATAATTACTATGAATAACTCTGATTTTCTTGCTACTATGGCACCTGCCAAAATGGTGAAATTACTCTGATGTCAGTATCGAATTACAAATTTTGACGTATTTAATTGCATGTCCTTTTCCACAGTATGAAACCTGACAAAAATATATTGTTCTATAAACTACTGCAGAATGATGGAGTGACTTTACCTTTGTAACATGGTCCAGAGCTCTTTTATGGTGGGCGCCAGGGAGAATTGATCAAAGACATCTTTGGAAAAGGGTCCCGGATCTGTGACAGGAGTCTGATCCCTGTACAGACAGGTGCATTAGTCAAAACAATTGAACAGAACAGTCTGATTCTGACAGACAGTCTCTCGGTGTGAATCAAACAAAACATTTCTAATGTCGTAAGTGTATCTAACAACGTGTCCGCCGGAGACTAGTCTGACCTGGGACATACGATGCGTCCCACTTAACGTACTACACACTTGTACTATGCATCATGGGCACAGTGGATACATTTTAAAAAGCTATTATCGGCTCAGCACTAACGGTGTTTACTAACCGGAAGTATAAACCGGTACATAGTCGATGGCAGATGACGTCAATACGAAGCCAATAGCTTTTGCAGAACACGGTGAAATTTTACAATGTTGAAAAGTAGATCAGAAAACGTGGGTTAACTGAAAAGACATTTGTAATTCACTATAATAATTATAAAATCCTTAGGTTACTAGCTCATTTATCTTACCACTTCAGCTCCATGTCTGTGAACACCAACGCAATGTTAATATCGAGTGAAAATTAATTCCTTAATCCATACACAAGTGCACTATATCGGGTATAAAATAACGGCCTCTACGGTTTAGGTAGTGAGCTATATACACATTTTAAGATTTCAACCAGTACAAATAGTGCAACAAAAAATGTGACCGTGTTGGTACAACAAATGTAGATATAGTTCCGCACAAGCACCTGCTCGGTTTTGTTTCCCATTTACATTACTGAAGTACTGGAGACAGTTCAAGAGTGTTTGGTGTTTAATAAAAACCGACTGTCTCAATTTGAATCCACAAACCTCTTAGTATTATATCATAAATAAACAAAGATTCATTCATCTCCAGTAGGCACTTTATCAGCCAGTACCAATAACCAATGGTGGAAATAACTGTATTTTAATAGTGTACGGTTTGGGGTATTTATATTTATTTATTTATTTGGTTCTTTGTTCATATATTTGTTTGCTTGCTTGCACCGTATTAATAATTGCACATTCATTTTGACCTTAAAAATACCTGTTAGAAATTTCAATTGCTGTAAACAAATATAATAAGCAAACACAAATCTGAATTGTTCATTTTTATTGGATTTTTTTTATACTTCAGTTTAAATGCATATATTTTCATTTCATTTTTTAGGGCTTTGACCCAGTACCTGTACAGTTTAGATAAATACAGTAGATATATAAATCTACTGTAAAACTGGTAAGATGGCAGGGAGAAATAAATAATGCTAGAACCTGGTTGCTTATTTGTGTATAGCCTTTTTTTTTTTAATTAACTGGGCATGTCACTGTGTTCAGAATTACATTCAAGCTCATGCTCAAAAGTAATTATCATACAGTTGTCCTTTATAATTTTATTAAATATGATTAACCCCAAACACAGACCAATTGCTTCACACGTGAAAAATATCTCTCATATTCTTGTGAGAACGAGTATGTCTGGCATGTTGGGTAGGGTGTGTTGATGGAACCCTCTTATATTTTTCTGTTTTTCACATATTATTATGTTATAATTTCATACTGATGGTGAAAAAAGTCCTAACATGATTTATCTTGGTTTAATTAATTTTTTTACTTAAAAAACTGCTTTAAGTTTTTCTGTACTTTTCCATCGACTAATACTGCC
>JAOTRN010000009.1:10407374-10418344 GCA_028566695.1 Bagroides melapterus
GAGAAAGTCTTAGACATTTTTATACATAAATACATACATAATACACACACACACACACACACACACACACACACACATATATATATATATAATAGTAATTTAAAGTACCTGTAATGTTCCATTTCCTGCAGTCATTACCTCATTAATCTTTCTATCTGGTCTCTCTTGAAGATAATAAATTACACATATATAGACATACACAATAAAAAAAATAAAAGACATCATTGACTTCCCTTACAAAACATCACCATATGAACCTCTCGATTAGTATCTTTGTTAAATAATGTTGTTTTTTCTTACATTTCATATTGGACTTAACCTTTATTATACTAGCGAGTGAGTTATTCCACATCAACCATTCGTTTTCTTGGTACATGTGTGACACAAAAGAAAGAACCTGACGTGAGTTTCGAACTTCTTAACTTTACACACATTAGGTATGACAGGATAAAGCGATGAATCTAAACGACTGGCTTGAATGATTAAGTCAAGCGTCACACTATTATAACCACGGTTTCCTCTCAGTCTGGCACGTACGACCTCTCATTTCACGTGTACTGAGACATTCCTAAGAACAGTATAGCTTGGAAGGAAGTAGCAGAGCTCACTGGGGGGTGTTTGTAGCTTGTACAGTTAGCTCGCTCTCCTAAATTGCTAATAAATAATGCAAAGACTGGCATGTAAAAAAAAATAAACAGGATTCCCTTTACACTAATAAAAGTGTCACATTTAATATGTGTTTATAAAGTTAGAGGAAGATATACAGACATCCAGTCTTACGTTGAAGCTTCTAGTAGCTACTACAGTTAGCTTGTGTGGCTAATCTGCTAACAATGCTAATATGGCATGTAGCACACATCAAGTACAAACTTCCAGCTTTCTTTTTCACTTTATTAAAATGATGAAATACATTTTAAACAATATATAATCATACAGTGTTCTATATTTCGTGCTGTAGCTCTGCAAGCCCGGAAAAAACCTGTACTATCTTTTCTCATCAGAATTTAAAATGCCTGATAGACGGTACATGTTTACATATCACAGTAGGTATGTAGCAGTAACAGCAGCGCTTGCTACACCTTGCTTTCTGCCACAACAGAGAAACAAAACAACAAAACATCATAAGCAACTTGTCACTCGCTAGTGTGAATGCCGGGTTAGATTATGTCAAGCTCCGCCATCCACGTTCATGTGAAAAAGTTGTTACTATAGAAACGATGACATATTGACCAATCAGGCTTGAGAAATCAGTAGTGACGGTGTATAAAAAAAGATATGCTAGACACGACGTGCTGCACATCGACAAGCACTGAATGTAATGTACCAGGCATTTCCTCAGGATTTTCAATCAGCCAGTAAAATATTACATGATTTACAGAGACACGGCATCTGTTTGTTTGAACTGAAAGTGTGTTTCTACACGATTCGTTGCCCTGTTAAGTGCCAAAATATTTAGTGCGAGTGTGGCTTCATTGCTATCATCTACCTTTTTTCCATTAGCGTACGACAATACAGCAGCGCTCTCTTATATGATGCAATCTGTTTCAAAATCTACTACAGTCCTCTAACGGTACTTCACTTCTCTTTGGATGACTCTTGTGTGTGTTTGTGTATCTAAGCATGCCTGATCTCACTGTCTCTCTGGCACACAGGTTCATATACACATATACACATTTAAACATAGAACAGAGCACTTCATTGTGTTTCTCGTTTCACTGCACCGCGTCACTCAGGATACACAACATTTATTATACAGGAGTCACGTTATATGTTCATGGTTCACTTCGCGCAAGAGCGTCGCTGGTGATTTTAAAATGTTTATCAATCAAAGCCATGTATGACAATTGCTAGGAAAAGATTCCCAGCGTCGCTGGAGTCCTTTATTTTAACAGGCCATCATTTCTGTACCGTTCTGTGCTGTTTATAGGAGTATAGGGGATTATGGGTGACTAAAATAAAGATAACATATGACATAATGTAAAAAATACTGAATGTTATTTTTATACATAGACAGCACTGATGAAAAAAGAACCAAGCTTATCTTATGACACAATGCAAAATGGCCCATTAAATTAATTTAACAGCATTACAGCGTGAAATGTTTAGCATATAGGTGACTACCACAGAAAGGGAAATCTGATGGCTGCCACGCTAAGAAATATCTCAGTTGTTAGAGCAGTTGATGAGCCAAACAACGTCCCCTAGATCTCCATTATAACTGAGTATGAAGTAAATATGTTTAGTGCTAGCTCAGAAGAGGCTAGTTGTGCATCTCAATAACACTATGTGTCTATGTATCAGTACCAGGATCGGCTCCCTGTCTGTAATATTTACTAAGAAAATTAAATTAAGGTGTTGGACGATTAAATCGGAAGGTTGTCAGTTTGAATCCCTCGTCCACCAAGCTCCCCTGAGCAACCCTCAATTACTCAGCTGTATAAAAATGAGATTAAAAAATGTAAGTCGCTCTGGATGAGGGTGTCTGCCATATATGTAAATGAATGAATGAACATGCTAGTAGTCTATTTTGCACCATTATAGCCCTGTTACTAAGATACTAAAGATGCTGTAAATGCATCTCACTGCACCGTAAATTCATTTTAATAGACGTGGCCTTTATTTGTCCCGGCTTCATATCTGACCTCTTACAGGCCAGTAAAAACCTCCTGCTTGTGCTACATTCTAGTCTCAATGGACGTCAGTCTCAACCTGATGCCCTGTAATAAAATAAAAAAAAAATCCAAACAACCAGAAAAAACTGAATAGCGCAACTTTGATCCGTATCAGTGTTTGTTTCTGTTTTGAAAAGATTATCTCTTCATTCCAAATCATGGGTTCATATTACATTACAATCCTAGTACTGGGAAATTAGTGACTGTGGTAATCGTACATGTGCTAGAGTTGAGGAAGACAGGGATTAGATTTGCAAATGCTAGATTATTCCATTCAAATAAAAAAAAAGGCTAATATCTAATAAAAAGATTTTGGCAAATGACTACGTAACGAACGTAGTCCAAATGATGTGGTATTTCCTATAATAAAGTGAATCATTTTTTGACGTTCTTTTTAAAAAAATTCAAGTGCTATTTCCCTTTGTTTCTAGAAAGAAGCAAAATTATTTGCCAATTGAAAAAGAAAAATGTGTAAAAGCGCCCACATATATAATAAAAGTACAAAATAAAAATACAAAAGTATTAGATTATTTATAATAGAAATAAT
The DNA here is from genome assembly GCA_028566695.1 of Bagroides melapterus. Lineage (NCBI taxonomy): Eukaryota > Metazoa > Chordata > Actinopteri > Siluriformes > Bagridae > Bagroides > Bagroides melapterus. Next base: position 10,410,594 of record JAOTRN010000009.1, read on the forward strand.
AAATGTGTATATTTGGTTTATAATAATAATCATAATAAGAAATATCTGATCAGGATCCTATATTCAAGATTGCTTAGATCACATGCTAAGATTTATATATGCAACATATACTGTGACTCAACACGTCTTATGTATTTATTTAGCGTCTCTGTCCTTCGGCAAATGGCTGTGACAGTGTGAAATTCCTCTGCCTTGTCACTGAGGGGATAAAAGCCTAAAAAAGAGAGATGTGCATCCAAAATAAAAAAAAGCTTCATCTATACTATTCCGTAGTGTCGCGCCAAAAAGCCAGTGACTTAAATTCACCCCGCGCCCTTTGCTTCTTTCTTCATCCACACAAAATACTCCTTCCTGTTTCCTTTTCCAGTCTTGCCTTTAGGAAATGAACTGCTTTGCAGCTTAATTTGAATGGCGTGGGCAGGAGACGAGGGGGTGCTTTAATGGCTTGTATAAATATTTGCATTCACATAGATTGACCCTCTGAATGGCCTATTAGTCTCTCATCTCCATGTGGCCTCTGGCTTAGGGCCAGACACGCTTCGTTTTTATCTGCCACTCATCCATTCATTATGCCTCCGTCCTTCCCCTCCTCACCCATTATCACAGGACAGCTCCTCCACTGTCGAGCCCTGCAAATTTATTGCTGTTTTCCGTTCCTACTATCTGTATGTAGTCCTTGATCATAAACCTATTATGTTTTGTCCCACTTGAAATATGAATCAGGAATAAGATATTTATTAGAAGGTGTTTCTTTAATGAAATAATACAGTTTGTTAGTTGATAAGGTCAGAGAGGCTCGCCGAAACGAGGCCCAAGGCTCAGTTTGGATGAAGCTGCAGAGTGGTGAAGGGAGTAGTAAAAAGTGAAGTTGGCAGCCCTTACATACCCCTCATCCTACACTCTGACAGGGGTAATAGATTTATCAGAGCGGGGCATGCAATGTCGACCTTGAGTTACCCAACCTACACAGCTGCCGGCCAGTCAAGCAGGAGAAAATGTGGAGGAGAATAAAATGTGTGATAAAAAAAAAAGAGTGGTCATCATAAGACGAAAGAAAAAAAAAAAAAAAACACAACATCTCTGTGGTCCCCCACGCTCTAAAGATCTCTCCCGGTCGGCCACCGGTCTCTACAGAGCTCCCGCATCTCTAATTGTTCCGAGGTGAGGAGCCTCATCACAATTATAGAGCATTCAGGCAGCCTCCAAACTCATTTAGCACTTCTCATCAGGGAGCTGGAATCCACTAAACACAAATTCCACTTCTGCCGCCCCAGGCAAAAGATACAGCCTTTTTTTTTTAAAGATTAATAAGATAAGAGATTAAAGAATATCCAAAAGAAGGAATTAAATTATGATACAATGTTGGAGAAGAAGCACCTAGCAGCGTGTCAGACAGAGACAGTAGGCGACGTTGCGTTAGAAAAAGAAGGGACGAGAAGTTTAACTCTTTAATAGCTACACTATACACTTTACCTGCATTAATGTCTACAGTATAGTCCATGTGTTTTAAATAACGATAAACAGACCCGAGTAATAGATACAATATATTAATAACAATTCAGAAACTTGTGAATGACTTATCGATGTACTAACTAGAATGAATATCAAATCAAGTGATGAGCAGAAATTTTTTATATAAATACTGATTTGCATATTTGCTCTTGGTAAATACGCTACAAGTTTCTGAAACCGCAACAATGACAAACCTTCTTCAACTGGTATTTGGTCTTCATGATGGTGGTGAAGATGCTGTCTATCAAATACCCCACTCCACAGTAAGGCCCGTACAGTAGATGGGGGTGGAGTTTCCTCAAACAGACAACTTCTACTGCATTAATATAGAAATGTTTCATTACTGGATTGAATGTTGGTGATCGATCGGAATCATTTTGTACCGACTTGGTTGATCCAGTTGATTCTTGCCAATTACACCATTTCCATCCACATCGAATCGTTCTACTTCTGAACCGATTCGCTTCTCTCGTGTTGCCAGTGCACGGTCATTCGTATGCGTACGTTTCTTCGCGATTTATACAGCACAGGAAATGTTACGGTGTTTTTTCGAAAGTAAGAAACTCTACATACATTATAATTGAAAGCCTAGTCCGACACTTGTGTTAGCTATGTTACAGTACATCTGTAGCCTCAGTAGCATGTGGCTGGCCTTGACTAAAAGGTTGAGAGTGAGAATTAAATGATAACATTTCCTGAAGCAAATATCTTCAGTGAGGTTTATTTTTCACGTGCTTATAAAATGCTTCCGAACTGCCGATCAGTGTCTTTGTGAGAAATTCAAACATTCCGAATGTTTCTTGTTTCTTGAGTGGTATGTTTTGCACCAAAATTACCTGAATGACTTAGTTTAGTACTCAAGAAGTAAATAATGCACACATTTAAAAAAAAAAAAAAAAAAATCCATGAAATTCCCCTTGAAGAGCAAAGACCAGATTTACTTAATAATGCATTGCGATGACTGTGTTTGACAAACTAACTGGCAAACTGGTGCCTAATACTCATTTATTATTATTTGAGTGCTTTATTTGCTGGGCTGTCATGTTAAATTGTGTAAATTTGGTTCGAGAATACGTGAGGGTTCGGGAGAATTTCAGAATACTCCGTAACTGTTTAGAGCTGTGTTTGAAAGAGCAACATTTTCAGAGAGAAATGTGAGCTCTGCATGGGTTTGAAGGAATAGGACATGTGTAAACAGCATCAAAGTAACAATCTTTTAACCCTGCAGTGCTTGTATCCTGACCTGTCAGCTCTCTCACTGAGTCTTGCCTTCCTCTCTCTCTCTCTCTCTCTCTCTCTCTCTCTCTGTCTATTAGAGGTCATGGTGCAGAATAAATATTTGTGGTAAAGTAAGCATGTAGTCTCTATCCTGCTCCCAGTAGTATGTGTAATTAATGCTGACCTGGCCCTGCTCCACTCTCATTCTGGGCTGGTGTACTGTGGGAGATGGGTTTATGCTGAACATTTTCATTCTGCCACTGTTTACTGATGCTCCCTGACAGAGAGGGAGCTACTTCAGCTGGGTGTCATTAGCACTAATACACACACACTCAGGAGATCCACTCTGGTCAAGGCTTATTCGTATTATTATCTACACTGCCAGAGCTGCACTTTTGGGTAATTGAGTGATAAGGGCGTGACTGCTCTGCATACAAAATATGCATTAATGGAGCACTAGCTGGGAAGAAGCAAAAATATGTGCTTATGTGCTTGTGCCACTGTTCACATGTGAATGCTATTAACACTATCGTCATCTAATCAATGGCGGGCATTATAAAGTACCGGTTATTACACTATATATGGCTAAAAGTATGTGGACACCTGACCAGTACAACCCTATGTGACCCCTGATCAATTTATTCATTCAAAATTTACATATTTCTGTAACGCCAAATTGAACAGAAATAAATTGCATATCTTCATTAATTTAAATTGACCTCTAACCTTTTTTAAAGCATTCAAACTGTTTTTGATACCTCGTTCGGCTTAACCACACTGTCCTCAGAAAAAAGCGGTGCAGATTTATTTTACAAATAACACCCAAACAGTATTTCTTTCATTTGATCACATCTGCTTTACATCTGACGGTCATTTAGGTGGATTTTCCCTGGCTTGATTCCTCTGCTCAGGATATGGTAAACACACCATTTACCTTTCTGTTAAACTAAACGATATGTGTAGGCTTATCCTAAAGGCAGAGCTGACCTCAAAAGCAACCGTTCCTCTGCTGAATATCTGCTGAACCCTCAAATGTCTGGCCTCGTAGCAGTGTGCTATTACAAAGCAAACAGGTGAAAGGTTCATCTTGGCAGTCATCTCGTGTTCAGGGTGGCTGTTGCCCAGAAGAAGAAAAAAAAAATCAAATCACTGAAACCAAGCAAGAATAGCTGCATAACTCTGTCAAGTATAAGAAATCCTCATACTCTAGCTTGGGCCTGTCTTTTTTGAGTACTTGAGAAGCCCTTACATAAATTCTAACTTTAACTAAGAAAGAAATTCCATCAAATGCTTCCCTGGTAGAATATAAACACTGTAGTCAAATATGACTTATTTTTTTAATGTTTTTTGTTCCACAAGGGTGTGTTGGTTGGGGTTTATACCACTAGCAGCAGGGTTGCCATGTCAATACCAGGCCAGATGGCTTTTTGGTACAATTGGTGAAACATCAACTTGCAAATTCTACTGCCAAAAACTTTGACTCGAGACCCAATCAAGGCTACAATTACTAACCAACTTGCGATAATAATTCAAATAATTATTCCAAACATTTTTTTTCAAGCTACAAAAATCTCATAACATTAAAAAAAAGTCACAATAAAGTGTTGAGTAACTGAGAACCTACAAATGTCTCTACGTAAGAGATGTATACCATTACTCCTTAAGATATTTCCTTGACTGTTCATTTTTTGAAGATTGTTGTCAAAGGCCGTGATATTTGATAAGTTCCCAACTTATCAAACCCATCAGTGGGCCCCCGTGTGCGAAGGGCTAAGGCCCGGGGTCATATTAGAAGAAGCCACTTCCATCAGGACAGAAATAATTCATCACAGGATAAAGGAGATCAGTCAGAATAACTTTGGATTGATTTGCAGTGAACATGACCATCATCTATCCATCTGTTCACTGGTATAGATATATCCATAATGCCCATTTGACTGAAGAAGCCAACTGCCATACATATATTATATCGCCTATACAGCCTATTAAATGTGTCCACACTTTTGACTTGCAAAACACTGATCAAATGAATTTAATGTATGCAAAACCTTCAACCCCCAACCTGCGGACAAAGTAAATCATTAACCGTCAGCGCCAAGTTAAACGTATTCCACATACTACATGTAAAAAGGCATTGACAAGCAATGTTTATGAATGTAAACGTTTCTATGGTGACAGACAATCAAGCTGTACTGTACAGCCTGACTGTAGACAAACTATTACAGGACAAAGACCTGCACTCAATAAAAATAAACATAAAGAAAGTATCTGTACATGTATCTGTACTCAGTGTTTAATCTTTGAGCAGGGTATGCAGTGTGTAAATAGGGCAGGAGTGAGGTATTTGCTTGCATAACTTCTTCTTGGTTGGAGTTCATCGTTGCTGTCCTCAGCCACCCTCTTGGTCTTTGCATGCGAGGGAGTTTTAAATGAGCAGAGGGGGCATTATCTGTAAGTCTTGCCACCCCGCTGCACTCGCTAGGATAATGTTCTTATTGTGCTCGATCCTGAGGGCTGCAAAGTCATGCTGTCTTTACTCAGAAAAGCAGAGGGAGAGAGAGGCACAGGGATTAAAGCCTTAGATCTCCCAGTGCCAGCCATCAGAATGCCCATGTAGGGCCCACAATGGGGGCATCGAGAGAAGTCTGTCTAGGCTTTAACTGTTATCTAAGCAATGCAAAGAAATAGAAATGATAACCAGATATATATTCCACATTGGCATCCAAAGGCATGGCCCAGCATGATAAACAATGCATGGCAATGTTGTATTTATGATAAAGAATCTAATAATGGCAGTGAAGGTGGAGAGTTTGAAGGCCACACATCTTGTCCTGCACTTAAGTAAAGGCAAACATTTAGGACTACAGACTAAACTGTAGTAGGGACTCTGATCATGGTCTGTCCATCTGTCTCAAGTGGTACTAAAAGCAAAAACTGATCCTAAAACAACTGTGCTTTGGAGCCTGATTGTGAATATGGGCTTTTAAAACCTGTAGACTGGATCTCAAGGCGTAGCTCAGTTTCTACACAAACAGAAAGCCATCTTAATCCAAGTCCATCTGTCTAAGTGAGACATACAGACTGCATGCAGCTTTCACGTGGACTTTTTGCACTCCAGAGAGCTAAGAGGACTGGACAAGGGCCTGGTCAGCAAGTGTCAGATCTCTGCAAGTTCCAGAGGCACTTGCGGTCTTACTAGCCATACTGCTGGAAGTGTACTCAACTCTCAAGGCTGTGATATGGAAAGACATCATCAGACCAAACTCTACATGTTTACTCATCACTGTACACAGTCAAGGCAGCATCTTGTCAGAGTCTTCTGGTTCCTTCATTCAGATCCTCTCTGGTCTTACAGGCCTCGTATCCAGGTCCAATAAATAGACTGTACTGTATCCAAAGATCATACTCTTCATAGCCTGAACCACCCAGGAATGTGTACAAGGTAACACAAAACTCTGTCAATATTTGAAGTAGCTGTGGCAGGTTATAGAAGCTAAAGGTATACGTTGCAACAGAGCTATGTCTGCAAAAAAGGTGGATGAAGGTTCAAGAGTCCAGTAATGTTGTGCTAGCATTGGTATGCGGCATGTACATAACTTTACTGACAGTTCAGTGTTCTGAGAAATTTAAAATGTGCAAACCTGACTTGGAAAGAATAAAACTGAACCCTTGGCACTGTAATGGCATCTTCTTATCAAAAAGAATCTTTTGAAGCTCAAACGAAAGCAAATCTCCTTCAGAGGATCTGATGGTATTGATATTTTTCGCCATCGGCTCTTAATCTGCAGATCAACTTTCTAATGTTGCAGCGAGATAAGCGGAAAGGCACAACAGAGCCCAGGCTTTGTGCTCGTCAGAAAGAATAGAGCTCAGAACAGTTGAGCTGAGCTGAGGGGAAAAAAAACCTAGAAAGGCAAGAAACAGGATAGATTAAAAATATGAGCTTTTAAATATTTTCTCATTTCTCGTAACAGCTTCCAGAAACAATGTTTTTGCCATTCATTCAGCATGTGACAGATAGCATTTTGTTCTTAGCGAAACTGCATATTGGAAATGTTTTACTCAGTTTAGGATTGCTTCTTTCTCCATTGCAAACTAATTTGATAGCATTTATAGTGTCACAGGATCTGCAGCTGTGTTATCAGAGCAGCGGTGGAGGTGTTATCAGACTAAGCATCTCTGTCTGGAGTCGCATCTCTACCTTGGCAGTAGCGCCAGGCTCTCCCCAGCTCTCTAATTGCCTCCATTACTGTATCTGGAGTCCGATAAAATGCTAATTTCACAGCACATTAATTCTTCCAGACTGAACAATAAGCAACACAAAACCCTCCCCTGCTGTCTGTGTGAGAGAGATGGAGAGAGCTGGAGAGAGCTGGAGAGAGCTGGAGAGAGGGACTCAGTGCAGACAGTTAGCATTATGCACAGGTCAATGAAATGAAGTAGGTCCCCATTGATTGGCTGTTGCAAAAAGCAAACAGAGGTTCAGGGAGGACAGGAGCAGAATGATTTATCAGCTGTAGATGGCCAGCAGCAGCAGTGGCCAAGTGAGGTGAACTGTGGCTCCTGCATCATTTTAAACACACAGCACTTGCGGACAAACTTCAGGCCTATTCCTCTGAGAGAGAACGTCCATTAGAAATGGCACTGTGTAGATATGCAGTATACACCAGATGTGCACCGTCTGTCTGATGTTCTAGCAATGGGGTTTAAAGGCTCCAAGATTGAATACCAATGATGCTACAGCTATGATGAGCTCAGAAAATATAGCAGCACACTCACCACTTCATTAGGAACTATACACTAATACAGGAGACAATCGCTCTTTGCTCTCCAACCAGCCTCAATAATTCATGGCGTGGATTTCACGTGCAGCAGTAAACATGGAAATCTGTCTCACTGTGCAACAGAAGGTTATGGTCTTGTTCAGGGGCTCAGAAGTGGCAGCTTGGTGGTCATCATATTTGAACTCATAACCATCTATCTATCTATCTATCTATCTATCTATCTATCTATCTATCTAT
>JAOTRN010000009.1:10473285-10484604 GCA_028566695.1 Bagroides melapterus
TTCCTCCTGCCATCCCTTCTCCTCTCATGCACCAACACAGAGGGGCTTTACTGGTATTTGTTTGCTCGGATTATTTATTGGGCCTCCATTAAGCCGTTTAGTATTGGTCTGGCTGCTTTCAAAACCCCTGGACGCAACACCGAAGTACGTTCGATTCAATATATCTGCAGAAATATTTGTCTACAGCGTGCGGGCTGTTTAACGTCCATGCAGTGCCACAGGCATGGTGGCCAGACCAAGGAGAATGTAGGGATGAGACAGAGAGCAGAGGTTTTTAGTTTTTTTTTTCTCAGCCAAAGCCAAAGCTCTGCATCCCTCTGATCTCCTCCAGCAGACTGCAGTGTGTTTTTTTGTGATTTATGGAACATTACTCATGCATAAAAGCCCTCTGATATATCCAATATTGTGGATATATACACGGACGTGTTTGCAATATTTTGAACTGTGAGAAGCCGAGGTCGATTAATAACGATATTGCGAATCATTGAGCAGCTCGTGAGACAATTCAAACGAAGCAGTGCAAATAAAATAACATTTCCCTCCCTCCCTCCCTCCTTCCTTCCTTCCTTTCTTTCCTTTCCTCAGTACACAAGTTAGCAGTTACTGGTCTGTCTGTGAAACGCCAAGCTTCCATCTCATTACTACAAATAATAACATGATTCTAAATAGCGTCTTTGACACTGGAGATGGGCAATTCATTTTCTCCATCAAGTCCATTTTCTCTTATTAAATTATGACTATTGATTTGCCTGGCTGAGCACAATGCGTAAACCACCAACGCGGTGCGGCACCTGCCGATTGCTTGTTTGATGTGTTAAATGCAAAGCTCATTTAGAGGCGTGCTCTCTCATGTAAGTAATTGTATTTCCTCGCAGGAATCCACAGCGCTGCCTGCACCTCTCGCACCGCATGCATACAGATCGGGAAATTTTTAAATCTACGTCTACGGTGAAAATAATCAAACAAAACAGAGTTGTTATGGGTTCGGAATTCAGGAGGGTTTCAAAGAGCGTCCTTCCACTTAACATCGAGGATTCTGCGTGCTCGTAATATCTGTAAGCTAGGAACGTTTTAGTGACATTTTAGCATGTAATAAAAATTCCTAAATGAAAATACGAGTGTATGCATCCATGTAATGTATCCAGCAAGTTCTTAAAAAAATGGTGCGATTAAAAACGAACCATTTTGATCAGGTCTGTGGCGCTAACAGAAATTTTAGGTGAATGAAGAGTTAAAGTGAGAACAATCCTGCAGAGGCAGAAGTCTCATAAAAGCAAAGGTGCAGCCTGAAATCAGTCAGAGGAAAAAAAAAACAAAAAAAAACTGATCACGGCTCTTGTCTGTCATCTTTCTCCTGTCTAGAGGCTGCTCACTCCTGCAGGCCACATCCTCTGCCTGGCAGACTTCTCTCCCTACAGAGCTACATAAGGTGGCACCGAAGCTCATGAGGTGTGTGTGTGTGTGTGTGTGTGTGTAGAGGGGGTGTGTTTTTGCTGTCAGTGATTTTACAGCTTGGAGTCTGGAGACACACATGCCCAAGAGGAGTCTGTTCACCCACTTTACCGTCACACTATGCATGCACGACCTGTCTGCCATTGATCACTCTCTCACTCTCTCTATCCCTCGTGAAGCCTCGCTCCTTTCCATAACGCACAAATGAGCTGCTCAATTCCTCAAACATACACTGCCACCCCTTAAAGGCCCTGGCACACACAGGACATGTGTGGAAATGACATGCTTGGAGAAATATTCGGCTTTTTTTGGTTCCATGATTTCTCTCTCTCTCTCTCTCTCCCTTTTTCCATATAGTCACACATACAGGTACTGACTGCAGCCCATTCGCTGCTAAGCTCAATTCCTTTCCCTCCAGTTTTAATAACTAATCCTTGGTCAAATGATCAATTCCTTTTGGATTTATTGTCCCTTCAGAGATACTTTTCCTCTCACCACAGCAGTAAGGAGTTATTTGTATTAACCGGATTCCGTTCTCCGCTGAACTCTTCATCGACCAGTGATGTTGAATGCACATGTTGAAGTGAGTGATGCTTAATGCACAAATAACGCTCAGTGGATGTTTTCTTTGTTTCCGCACCGTTCTGTGTAAAATATAGAAACTGGTGAAAATGGAGACTCCTGAAGTAGTTAAGTCAAAGTTTCTGGAAGCCACAATTTGGCACCAACCACCATGCCACAGCCACTAAGATCACATTTTCCCCATTATGGTGAATTTTAGCTGAAGCTCTTGAAGTATTGGTGCACTGAATAACTGTAGGAATAAACAGGGGCATGGGTGTTCCTAATAAAGTGGCCAGTGACTGCATTTCTAAAGAAGTATACACAGAGAGAGAGAGAGAGAGAGAGAGAGAGAGAGAGAGAGAGAGGATAAAGTTCACTATATACATTTTCCCTACATCATTAATGGTTGTGAATCCAGGCTCTGCTTAATTATCCCAGCTACATGACACAGGACCAGTGTCTCAGATACGCTGCATGCAGAAGAAACACCAGTTCGTGCTGAATCCTGGAAGAAAGCAGCACCAAGAGCAGAGCCTGATCCTTTCTGCCTCAGTGAGGCTCATGCTTAAATTTTCATCACGACGCACGTACAACTTTTCATACGACCTTCAATTTTGTAATATTTTTGCTCTGAGTTCTTTTTATTAACGTGTTTATGTGCATCACAATATATAAATTCTATCCAGCAAAACATCTTGATTTAGTTCCATCTCTCTATCTCTCTCTCTCTTTCTGGATGGAAGAGAGTTTTTCTTTCCTCTCTTCACATGAGCAACCACAACTGGCCAAACTGTTTCCATTTTAGAGGCAATTAACTATTAGTAATAGCTAAGAAAAGCATGGCAATAACATACCACAGCAACTCCAGCTCTCTCTCTCTCTCTCTCTCTCTCTCTCTCTAAGAAGGTCTGGGAAGCCCAGAAGGTTTTATACAGTGAGGTATGAGTGTTAAATGCTGTATCATTTCTATGGTTAAATGCTAAAGACAACAAATCTTGTCTCATTCCTCCAGAAATGTGAACACTCCATTCAACTGTGATAAAAAAAATAAATAATAAGCAGACGTGGTTTCTCTCTCGTTATTTCAGGTAAATGATTCGTGGCATCTTGTTATAGGAGTAAAAGCGTATTGTTAGAACAGAAAACGCTCACAGGAATGTCACTGTAGCTCCACGTCGAAGGACACAAGAGGAACGTGTGAAGATAACAGACCACTTTCTCTTCGAATGTAAATTCATCGGTTCCTCTGTTCTGCAAATAACACTGCCATTAACCTGGGCAGTGAAACAACATGCAGAAAACAGGAAGTCTTCTTCATTTGCAGCAGCAGCTCTTTAAGCATGTTTAACTATTACGGCTTGTTCTCACCCCCTAGCTTGGAAATAACACATTCCACAATTCGCACTTTGAAAACAACAACAACAACAACAACAACAACAACAACAAGAGAAAAGCTAACGAGCAGCCGAGAGAAAGGCAGCACGTCGCAGAGAGCACCCGATTACACGTCGCACTGCTCCTACTGCATTAGGAGGAAAGGACACTCTTACTGCTGGACGTCCACTGGGACTGAGGTCTCTGTCATATGCTGAGTTAAGCACTTGAAAAAGTCTTTAGGGGAGTGTTTTAGGCTGTCTGGGGATTTCGCCGAACCCTATAGTAGCGGAGAGCATCTGAGCACGTCGCTGAATATGAGAGGCTTCTGCCAGCTCTGAGTGCTGAACACTGACTGATTGCCATGTCTAGGAGATCTAATTTGAAAGGTGGACAGTGATGAATGTCTCGCGGTCGTCTCATGGGCCGTCTGATGTATTATGCATCGGCCGACGCATCGCAGGACCTGCCGAAGCTCGGCACGGCGGTGCGACAGAGGCTGAACGAGACACGGCTCATATAAATGATTTCTCCACTGCGAGTTTTTTTTTTTTTCTTTAACTGTGCAGGTCATGGTGGGAAGCTAATCGGGGGCTGCGGCTAATGGGGAATGACTGACTGCAGCTGGCCCGCCCTGCACTTTTGATGGGCTGCAAATTTGACAAATTCTCTTAACGCGACGACTGAAGCAGGGAGCCCTGTCGAAGCAGAGTCTAATTATCAGAGACACAGAGATAGAGGGCAAGCTGCACTACAGGCTTCCCAAACTGACACTCTAATCCTGCTGTCTGTGTGCATTCATCCTCTCTATCTTCACTGAGAGGTGTGCTCTGTGACAATTTCGCTCTCAGTCACTATCTCGCTCCCCATCTCTCCTTCACAATCAGAAGGACCCGTATCTTTAGTACCTGTTGCAGGCTCCTGATTTCACAGTAGAAGGCTTTGATCTCTGGTTACTGGATGGCGTGTTTTGATTCTGACACTGTGTTGCCAAGCATAAAAAAACTGCAAGCATGAAACCCTGCTATTAGCCTGCAGGGGAGAGAGCCAAGGCTGCTGGGTTGGCTTTTGTTCCTCTCCCCAGGAAAACAGCATGTGTAATTGTGCCTGTGCAGCAGTGGCAGATCAGGCTCCTCCTTTGTTTACCCGTCCACCAGGAGAGCACTTCCTGTCAACATCCCTGCGCTCCTGAGCGCCCATCAGCCCTGCGTTTTAATGTGCTGAAGCAATATTGACTGCTGCGACCGGCGCGAGCTCTGTACTAGCCCTCGGTGGGCCCTACGTGAGCCTTAACGAGTTTACGGCTCCTCTAATTGAGCCATTTTCGCTCCGGCGGCTGTTTTTGTCGACCGAGACGACCGGTCTCTAGTGCTCGCCTGTGATTTGCCTCATCCACGGTCAGCTCGCTACTCTGATATTGACCTGGGAAAGTGGAAGGCCAGCGTTTCCTTGTCACACAGCCTTTCCTACGAGATCAGCTGCAGATAGCATAAGCTGTGCAATCAATCGGAAGAATATACGGCTGAGAGAACAGCCAGCGTAAGAGTGCACATATATCAGATAACTCCTAAAACATGTGCAGAATGCAAACAAAGACAGCGGTACACAGACTGCTGTTTGATACACAGCCTTTGTGAGGGACTCCGAATTCAGATCCTTTCGTTTTCTCCCCCATTATCTAAAGTCTGCATTAAGCATGACGCTCATTTGTATAAATCTGCATGCAAATTATGCAGCAGCTGTGTTTAAGCCAGGCTGAGAGAGAACGGAAACCATCTTTCTTTAGAAAAATACACTTTTTTTTTTTCCTTTAGAAGGAATGGGGTGTACAGTCCAAACCAGTTTTAATGATGCCTCGGTATGCAGAATACGACACATTTAAAGTATCTAATAAGTGAAAAAAGGCTTGAATGTACTGTAAATGCTCAAAAAGGAGATGCAATCAGTTCATGCAGCCACACAATTAGCCACATCGCACCGCCATCGTGACCGTCGCTAGCGTCCAGTTTCTCCTGAGAGCCGAGTCCGAGACAAATGAACAGACCTCTCTCATCCTCACTGTCGGCATTCGACAGTCTTTTCATCATTCTCGTCACCAAAACACATGAAATATTGAGGTATTCTCTCACTGTGACGTGTCTGTGCGTTCTGATTAGAGGATGAGAATAGATTTAAGCAAGAAGACGCCGCCCGTGATCTCATTAGCATCGAATCAAAGCAGCATATGAAGGCAGCAACAAATGAGCTTTTGTTTTAACTTCCTTTCATCTTTCCTGGTTTGATGTAAGAACTGTTCTTGTCATTAATCTCACTCGAAGACCATAAATGAATCAGAATTCTAATTGTCTTGTGCCTACAACCACACGTCGTGGAGAAATAAGGGTAGCCTCTTAAAAACGTCATGAAGTCATAAGACAATGAGGAGCTAGAGCTCTCAGTTCGGGGTTAAGAGTATAACGGTCGAGAGACGATGCTGCTTTTAACTGCACCGACACTGAAACCCTCACGTGTGTTTATTTTATAATCCGTACCTGTTTAGTGCTCCAGATATTACTAACTGGATCTCTACTTATCCTTCATCACTCAAGTTAACACAACATTTTTTTTAAAATTCCACTCACAAGGGTTCAAATGTTGTTGGTTTTATTTCTCAAACTAGTAGCCGGATTTAATTTAATTTCATTAATTTAGCAAGAACTGGACCAGACAAAAACTAAGGACCTTTGTACTTTTGTGTTTGCTTAAAAGAGAAAACTTTTTTATATACTATTTTTTTTTCCCAGTCCTAAAACACTCCACTAGTCTGAACCAGAACTTTTTCCCAGAAAAAAAAAAACCTAACCCTAACCCTAGTTACCCGTATCTGCATTTGGTATTTATTTCAAATTTATGTGATAATATATTTCTATTCAGTTGTCAAAAATTTATCTAAAAAAAAAAATATTATTAATTAATTAGTAATCTCAAAAATTTGGACTAACATACAAGTGATCAGTGTGCAGGTATACAGTGTATTGCTAATTCACTTGTGCTGTGTCCTAATTTAAGGAAACAGAAGGTACAAATGTAGACTCTTCTGTTCTGGCACTGAGTTGGTCAGTAAACTTCCCCTAGATGTCAGAACAGCTGAGTCACTAGCTTCATCATCTTCTGGTGAACGACTGATGAAGACCTTCCTACTTAAACCCTTCAACTAGCACTATATGTGTTGGTCTTGCTTGTTTTCCTCCCAGCAGAGTTTCCAGTGTCCATGGATTCATTCATATAGACTTCAGAGCACTCCGGACAAGCGCGTCTGCCAAACGGCACAAACGTAAACGTAAACGTATTTGTAAATTGGCCAACTAACACTATACACTACAAGTATGTATTGTTTGAAAGAATAGCTCAGAAGTGTGTCAGTACTGGGACACACTAACACGTCCTGTAATGGAAGAGAGAACGCTGTTGCCTAGATACACACAGAGTCAATGTAAACACACTCCTTGTTGTAGTTCATTACTTCTTATAGAATTTATACATTCCCGAGGCTGAGATGCCGAGAAGTGAACCGTCACAAAACTCCTCCTCGACGTCCACAGAAAAGCGTCCACAGATCCGTACTTCCGAACTCTTCCGGAAACAGTACACGACCCGGGTACGTTAAAAAATATGATTTGAGACGATCTCAGATACTATTTAGTGTGGATAGAATTAAGTGAGTTTGGGCAGAGGGTTTGTTTCTACAGAGCTAGTCCAAAACTCTGGGCATCATGAAGCACACAAGGCTGTAGAATAGCTTGTATTCAAATAGCTCAATATCATTTTATTATATTTATATTCTATTAATCTTGAATTGTATTGCTTTGTATAATATTAAACTGTTTGTATTATATGTTATAAAGCTGCTTCGAAACCAATAATATTCTGAAGATTATGAACGTAATTAAAACTAAGCTTGACTCAAAAGTACATTAAAGTCATAACTGTAGAACATTTCATCTTTTTATTAAAAGAGGATGTTATGGAAACAGCTTCTAATTTACTATAAAAGCAAATCTCAGGAAATCTAGCAAACCACTGCAGGGTCCTCTAACAAGAGGCTTAACCTGTGACCGTTTAGCTACTGTATGTTTCTGTCTCAATTTTAAGTCACTTTTCTATGTACTCTTTTTTACCAGAACTAGTGTTCGGAATAGAAATTCGACATTTTATATCAGTACAAACAAATTCATTATTTTATTGCTGCAAGTCTGCTAAAAATGAGTCGGGACACGGTTGTCTTTCAGTGGGAGGTGTTTGATAACCTTCCACGGAGCGGTGAGCGGCTGAAGATAACGCCTTCAGATTTGAGAAGTTTATGAAGAAGCACTTAGAACATCTCACAGAGTAGAAATGGTTTTGATATCACTGATAACTTTGAAGATAAAAAAAAAAATTTTTGGTTTTATGGAACTTTTCTATGAAGAATTTGCCTCTAGTTCGGTAAAAACAGAAATCCTTTCATTCTTTAATCAGTCCGTGTCTACCTTCACGTGAACCGTTAATCACCACTGTGGAGTGTGACAAAGTCAATGAGAACCACCAAAACAGGAGGAAATTCCATTTTAAAGCCAAAAGAGAAAAAGTAATTAGTGAAGAGTCATGTCATGTTGTTTCACAAAAACAATTCAGTAATCCTGTTATTTATATATATATATATATATATATATATGTGTGTATACATATATTACTCATTACACGTTTCACTCATTGCCACGTGACACTGTTTCAATCTGATCCGTTTTGTTCATCATTGAAAAAGGATTCCAACAAGAACACGGGGTCATGTCTCCTACAGCGAATAACACGACACACGCATCCAGAATTTACTCTTATACCCTGCAAAAAAAAAAAAAAAAAAGTTTTTACGCTCAACACAGACGTCTTTCTCTTGTAACTCCGTTTCTTAATCTTAAACGTGCGGAAAGAAAAGGACCGGAGTCGTGTTCACACGGTGGTACGCTGACGGCTCTATGAGATCAGACAGCTTTCACCTAGACGGAAGGTGTGGAAGAGACAAAGTCTGATTGAGAAGCAGTGATTTAAAGAAAGTGAGGATGGATAGAACAGAGACAGAGAGGACTAGAGAAACAAGCGGCTGATCTGAAAAGAGAATATCCGTGCGTGCGGGCGCATACCGTAGATAATGACGCTGTGAACAGGCAGACAAGTGAAAACACACACACAGTAAATCCAGATGCACTGCTCCTTGGCCCTTACTCATTTATTTACCCTCCCACTGTAATGTGCTGATAAGTGGCTACAAGACAGAAGCAAGGGAAGAAGTCAGGATAAACAAGAACGATATAGTCATTTACAGACACTCTATTTTCAGCCTCCAGCCTCCCCCCTCCTCCCTCTCTCTCTCTCTCTCTCTCGTGCAATACTGAATTAATCAAATCCAAAGGACATCATCTTCAAACCAGACATCCCCCCATAGGCAAGTGCCTCATTGCCTATGCAGTGGAGGAAACTTCACAACATCCTAAAAATACAGCGACTCCTGGCAGCGAGGTAGAGAAGCGAGACAGCCTTAACCAGTAAGCTCATGGGAATAGACATTGTGATTAGATGCAAGAACTCTCGCTTTCAAAAACAACTTGTGCTGCTGCACAGAAGACACTCGCGCCTCTTCAACTACGCACTACTGCTTCTGTTGCTGTAGCTCGACGTAGCCGTGCTGCAAAGGCTCTTTTAGCGCTGCCGGGGTCAGGCCCAGATACGGAGGGAGAGTGAGACGGTTACGAGAGGAAATTTGGACCAATTATGTGAGGCAGATGATCAGAAGCAGAAGTCAGGAACTCTCAGAAAGTACAGGTTAAGATCGATCTCAACGGTACTGTTTATTTAGAACGTTGCTACATGAAAAATTTGCAGTTTATTTCTTGGAAAATTAAAGACACTGTCAGGTGTCGCTCAGGCTGAATCTTTTCCTTCCATCAACAAATGTGTAGAAATACGGACAGTTTGTCTTGCTACCTGGTGCGTTGTCATTGTCTGGTGTCGGATTTTTCTGCACATCATACGGAGCAGTTATTTAGATATTTTGCAGAGACCTGCAGCGACGAAGTGACCAGAGACTGCTGACTTGTGTGACAGGATGTTAGTTATATCTAGCAACGTTAAGACTCGCGGTCACCAGTGTACAATAAAATCACTGCATGTGTGAAAAGAGCATTAGAGTACTTAACCCAAGTGTTTTCCCTTGGCTAATTAAGTTCCATTACAACCAGAGGCTGAGCGTCTGAAATCGAGTCGATGTTTTTTTTTTTTTTTTTATTACATTTATTTGTATAGCGCTTTTAACAATGAACATTGTCTTTACAGAACTAAAGTATACAGAAATATAGTACAAAAAGATTAATATTACACAAAAGTTCAAGATAACGAATAAGTCTGAGGTGACTGCAGTGAGGAAAAACTCCCTTAGATAGAAGAAATCTTGAGAGGAACCAGACTCAAAAGTGTGCCTCATCCTCATCTGGGTGACACTGAAGGATGTGATTATAAACTGTTATAAACACCAGAGAGTGTTATTATGAATAACGTCCTTTCTACAGTCAGATACAGTCTGATCGTTGTGTATCGATTAGGAATTTGTTGTCCTTTATGACCACATGGATTTGGCATCTTCCCTTTGAATGCCTGAATCCTCATGAAGCTTGAGCTGGTACATCTATAGATGCCTCAGGTTCCTCACAGGGTTGGCTTCTTCTCACTGAAGGTCTGGAATCTCCACTACAGGATTTTGTGAAACGTTAAATGCTTAAATGTAAAAGTTTTCCCATACACTCCTCAGACTTCATCTTCATCATCATTATAATTAACCCAGCCTTTACAGAAGCGTCACTTTATCCAGTCAGCTGAAACCACGTGACGAACTATTAGCCCCGCACAGAGGAAAGCACTACGGGAAAGTTTTTCCGCTTTTACAATATATCCACCGGGCCACAGTAGATAGAGGCCAGGTTGCCATGGCTACACCAGGAAATGGCAAAACCTGTATTTCAATCTCAGAAGGTAATGAGAATAGACAATTTGGTCCTCCATCACTCAGTGTCAGAGTGTGTTATCAACAAATTTGTCTTACTGTCAGTTAGTCACTCTACTGACTGCATGCTTATTAGGCAACCTGCATTCCCATGCAATAACTTAGCACCAAAAAAATGCTCAGCTATGAAACAAGATTTCTTTGGCATCTTGGAAATAAAAGAACGAATAATATAAAGAGTTTCTGATTAAGAGGACGCCTTACTATACAAGTTGTGGTCAGAGCACAGGGTCAGCTATGATACAACTATACCCCTGGAGCAGAGAAGAGGGTCTTGCTCAAGAGACCTAAAAGGTCATATTGGCAGTACCAGGGCATGAACCCCCAGCTTTCTGCTCAGTAACCAACAGCCACCACTTTCCTTAAGTGAAGCTGGGCATAAACCATCAACTAGCCTAATTATTTCCCACTCTCCGACCTCTCCCTGAATACGGCTTATTAGAATATTCCACATGAGTCTACCAGCATTTGAGGAGACAGATATGTAGAACAATCAGCGGTTTCATAAACTGAATCCCAATCACACTGAGATGTGTTAAACACAATGTCTCCTCAGAGAGCGTGTAAAAGCTCATGTGTTACTGTCACTTCATGAACTCTGAAGCCTTGGCCTTTTGCCTGGGCTGCCTAAAACAAATGAGGGGAGCCTATTTCCTGTGCAGGCGTATAATAAAATGGATACAACACAATGGAACGCCGTGGCTCAGCTCGGCAGCAGGAGTAAGTATGCGGTGCCTTGGGCGAGTCGGTGACATGACTGTGATTGGACGAGACACTGAGTATCCAGATCAAAGCAATCTCTAGTGTTTTGGCCCCCAGCATAGTGTCGAGTGGGCCCACACACACACACACACACA
>JAOTRN010000009.1:10504458-10514493 GCA_028566695.1 Bagroides melapterus
ACACACACACACACACACACACACAATCACTCCCTGAGGAACAGTATGTGTCATATATTCACAGCACAACACGCATACACACACACACACACACAATCATTCCCAGAGGAACAGTGTGTGTCAGATATTCACAGCACTACCACACATGCATAAACACACACATACATGTTGAACACTGTACAGCTCGGGACAAACCTAATTCTCAACCATGTATATACACAATCACTGCACAAATCTGATTAAAGGAGTTTCAGTCAATCAGCATATTTTATATATCTGTGCTGGGCCATTTCAACAACAGTCACTGAGACAGATATTACAGTAGAGTTAGCAGCAACATCAACAGCCATACACGTTTCACCAGTATAACCTCCACCTGAACATACGACAGCTTGTCAGATGAAGAGGAAGAAAGCAAGCTAATTTGCACCTTTAACACAAATGTAATCCCTTTCACATTTACCAGTGAATGTGTCTTTCTCATCATCGAGTTCAGAATGTTTCAAAAAGAAACAAATTATTCGCCTATATCGTGTCAGACGTGTCATTTACTCAAATTTCATTTATTATTTACAAAAACTCTTGTATAAAAGTGATATCACACTCCAAAATGTGTGGTTAGACAGAATATCAGGACAGCTGTGATTAAGTTTGGCCTCGAATCTCCGGCCAACTCACAGCCGTGCTGATATTCTGCATAACCTCACTCCTGCTCATGTGATATCAGATTAGACATACAAACAAATTCATTTGAAGTTTAACTTAATGCCAGTTATGAGGTATGTCTAAGACGTGTCATTTTATAGTCATCTCCTGGTTTTTCTCTAGATTTCTGGTGGCTGCTATGCACATACTCATCTACATATGCAATATAATCAGCCGTAACTGGAGGAATGTTGTCTACACGGTGGAAGGTGACGCAGGCAGACAGAAAAAAAAAATTCTACAGTCAAGAATACAGTATTCATGTTAAGACTTCGTTTCCTTTTACTTCAATTAGCGCTATGACATCACCTTGTGTGAAGTGTAAAGGTGTGTGTGATCCACTACCTGCAGATTAAAGATTTTGAAGTGCAATTTTAATAAAATCCTTGTACCCAGGCAGAATGAGTTCCTTTGTGACCAGCGCAGATCCAATCCCTATTACTTTAGACTCGGATTAGAGTCAGATCATCAGCCCGTCTTTAAGCTCCACGCTCAATTCTGGATGCAACTAAGGACAACAGATCATAGCGGATCAAAATTCCCAGACACGGCTAGAAACCAGAGACATGACATTCATCCCTCACTATGTTATAAAGATCTCCCATGCTGCATGAACTCCATTGTAGTAGCAGTGATTTCAGCTGAGTCACTGCTACATGCACGCAAGCACATTTTATGAATCGGTACATGCTAAAATTTCATCAATTTATTGACTCATTAACAGAGAAGCCTAAAAAGCACTGAAGCAGGACATTTCATTTGTAGTTAATTGAAGTATGTTTTGAGATTCATTGCTACACTAATAAACCACAGACACAGAGATAAATAGAAATATCCTGAAACAGAAAGTTTGTGTATCTTCCTCAAGTTACCCCAAAGGAAGCTCGTGATTATACAGAATGTCTTTCCCAACACTGGAAATAAAAGGCCCAAACATGTTCTAGCATTTCAATGCCCCTGTGCACTGGTTTTCCAAGGTTGGATTGAAAGAACTGGAGAGTCCTGCACACAGCCCTGACCTCAACCCCTTCTCAACACCTATGGGATGAACTGGAACACTGACTACACTCCAGACCTCTTCACCCGACATCAATGCCTGATCTCACTAATGCTCTTGTGGCTGAAAGAACACCAATCCCCACAGCCATGCTCCAACAGCTAGTGAAAAACCTTCCCAGTAGACTGGAGGTTATTATAACAGTAAAAGGAGACTAAATCTAAATTGAGAGGTTCAGCAAGCACATATATACGCTGTAGGTGTTCACAAACTTTTGGTTATAGAGTGCACTGGATCTCGACCATACTCCTGATTTCATGGATTTCTACTGGCCTTAGCATTATAAGGCTGTAACTGGAGCCGACTGGTGTACAGTACGGTAATGACTATATGGATAAGCATCACTGGTGCACACTTTAGAGGGGATGTCTGGTATTAATAAGCTGCTGTGGTTTACACTGGCTCTGATTAGGAACAGCTCACTCTAAAGCGTTCCCTCCTAGCATGATAATCCCTAGTTTGTAGCAGCGATTGATTACCCGACCAGGAGTATTGCTTTGGTATAAGCCTTGCCTGATGCAAGAAAACAATCGACACAGGATTCAGAGTATAGAGACCAGTAGTGTACATTTCTGCTGCTTTAATTACACTATATTTCCAAATACCGTCACCGGGTCATGCGTGCTCCGGGTATTTAAGTCATTTATTTTTTTGCGCGTTTCAAGGCAAAGCTCTAGCCTCAGGCTTAATGTTGCTTGAAATGATTCGAATGAAAACGCATCCCTAATTGACTAGTCACTAGGACATGGTGTAATTAGCTGCAATAGGTTGGAACAAACCAAGCAATTTGGCTGTGATTATGTGCTGCTAAGTAATTGAGTGATTGCAGTTTGAGGTGCACTCACTAAATCTGCCTTGAGTGCTCCCTCTAGTTAGACGCAGTGGCTCTCATCTCCGTGCTGGTGCTGAGAGGCTTCTGCCGTTTCAGCGTGTGTCACAAGCAAGCTTTTCCCCTTGGTGCATCGAACATCCAAAAAAAAAACAGCCACAAGACCCTCATTAGGGAGGACCCAAGTTGGAGAGCATGAATTATGCAGCGCTCAGAACACTGGCCAGCATCTCAACATCCGCCCGTGTGTTTGATCTCCTCAAGTTTACTGCACACTTTTGCATTCATTTGGTGGCACTGAACTAAGCAACTTTTTTTTGAATGTGCACGAAAGTGTCTGGAGAAGAAGTCACTGCCACTTGATGGGTACAGTATAAATATAGGAAGTGTTTGAAGAAGCACCCAAAAGACTAATGTTGCCCCAAACCCTTGCGACTGGTATATCAGTTAATGAGAAGCCAGCCCAGGTCGGTGGCACCGTAAACATTTTGCTAAATATATTTCAAAGCCTGTTGGCAGACATCTTGAGATTTCCTCTGCTTAGCTCCATGCCAATACTAGAAAGAGTGGGAAAGAGCTAAACTTCACGATGCCTCAAGCTCAGGCCAAACACCCTATTTAGAACTTCTGTTAGAAAAATGTGAACTCCTTCACGTTACACAGCTTAAAAGGGCACGTTATCGTCGTTAATAAATGATCTGTTTGTTTTAAGGTAAATCCAGGACTGAAATAACCGAAGAAAAGTTCATTGTGTCCTAGGAGTCTATGTGATCCTGGGGTATAGCGCACAATACAGATAAATAAGTCAGCCTGTCTGGGTCCAGTATCCTCCTAGGAGCTGAGCCGTGTGCTGTCAGCTGAAGTCTGTCCTAGAAGAGGAGGGATTTTTTTTTTTTTTTGAGAGAGAGAGAGAGAGAGAGAAAGAGAGAGAGAGAAAGAGAGAGAGCTTTCCTGTGTCATATCAAGACCTATCTGAGAGAGGCCAGCTTCCTTCATCATTGACAGTTGTTGATCAGCATCTCCCTCTATCACTCGCTGAACACTCGTCCAGCGAACGGAACAGCGCTTAGACACGCTGGTCATGCTGGACATCCCCTGCTCATGACTGCCACTTTGAAGTACATCCCATTAAATAAACAAGGAAAATCCTCTATTGTAGTGTGTTCTAAGACAACAGGCATTTCAGGCAAACTGATGTAGACTGAGCTAAATTGGGGTAAGAAAACATCCTCTGACATAAATAACAATCTTCGGCTCAGATTTGCTCCGAGTAAAGAGACATGATTATTTTTACAGATTAGTATTTGTACTATTCTTAATTTTGAATCTATAATGTAGGTCTGTTCTCTCTTCAGGAAATGACCTCAAAAACCTCAGCTGCGGCTTGCTCATTTTAAGTCATACTGTAGACGTTTCGGCTTTTCGTGGCAACTTGTGTCAGAAAAAATAAAGGTTTTGACCACTGCTACTTGCTGTACTTTGAAGTTTTCACTCAAGGGTTGAGAGTGATGGATGTTCTGAGAGACTCTAGAAAACTGCAGTTGTTATGAAATAACAGAAGTCAGCTTGGTATGACTGTTGTCTCATAGGAGGTCATTAGAAAGAAAAATAAAGGTTTTAATAAGGCTTAAGACTTGCCATTAGAATGGCAGATACAACCAGTGTAAAGTTTTCATTTGTCACCATATCAGGGTTGTATTGTGTAATGTACAGTATATGAAGCCTACATATGGATTACCAAGAAATGGATCACCATTCAGCTGGTTATGAAGCTTCATGATACAGTATTAGAAATCCTAGTATAAACTGTGTCACATCTACATTCATCCCTATTCATTAACAGGATTTCAGTCAATCTGCTTGTCAATCTACTAACCACTGACTTCCACATGTTAAACTCTCAACTTATCCACTGCTATTAGTCTCCTCTTATCTAATATTTCCAAATCTGGTTTGATCATTTGTTCATCTTTTATAGCGGCTCTTGTTTTTAGCAACTTTAAGGAACACACACTGATCCAGGTCACAACATCCACCCTAAAATTCTACACGGTCGTGCGATATCTTAATCACATGGGCACACACCAAAATAGTTCCAGGACACCTGGGTATCGCTCGAACTACTGTACACACACCGTTTCAGCTTTTTTTTTTGTATCCTAATCTGGCTCACGCTTTTGTACGTTATGTTTCATGAAGCATCTATGACATGAAATGCTCATACTCTCTGATGCTGGTTTCCAAATGAATGTGCTTACAGCTGCCCTTGTCACCTTTTTAAGATGCTTCATGCAGTCGATCAATTTCAAAAGTTTATCATCTCATCCCGCTCATCATGAAAAGAATAAACCTAGGACAGATTCTGGGCTAGTTTGCAGGCTCCTAAACTGCAGAAATCACAGAAAAAAAAAAATTTTATCCAGGCAGTATGGGACGAGATGCTGTGTTCCCTTGAACTATATAGCTGATAACCTTGTGATACGCAATTATTCTCCTTTGTAGAGCTTCCTGACTTTTTCAATGAATCACATTCTTATTACTACTAACAGGATTTTTTTTCTTCACTTTTTTATTCCAACACTGAGCTACTGTTCAAGGGAGGCCATTGAGTTAAATCTGCTCTGATAAACTATTCAGAGTTTTTTTGAATAGGTGTGTTTGAATGCCCAGGAAGAAACTTAGCTTCAACTTGTCATGTTAAATCATGTTTCCTATCATCTTACTCAGCATGCAGGACAGAGAGCAGATCTAATTCTTCCGCACCTCATGTGGACTTCACTACAGTTCAGCTGAAGCACACCCCGGACCACCGTTTTTCAACCAGACTGGTTTCTAGACCGCACCCTACCGAACTCTCCGGCAAATGACCCCGAGTCTAAAAAAAACCTCATCCAAGAAAACGACCTATATCTTTGACCTACTGCATCTCAGACTCTTAACATATAGTTTAACTTTTCACGGTAAAGCAGCATGAAGGACACAGTCACGGACTGAGGCCCTCAATTCACATCCAGGGTCTGAAGAGACTTCTTAAAAAGATTGGGGGTCAGTGTAAACCTCAACTCTGGCTACCACCCGCAGGCCAATGGTCAACTACAGCTGCAAACTAGACTCTCTGGAGGTTTCTAAGGACTCACTGCTACAACTGCCAAGATGAGTGGGCTCACTTCCTACCCTGGGCTCAAAATGATGTTTTTCCACATCCTGAGGTATCATCTGCTGTTGTTCCCTTAAAATTCCACACAGACAGTAGCCCTTCCGAAGGAACAACAATTTCATTGATGCAGAAAGGCTCGGAAAGATCCAGAAAAAAGTCGGATAACAAAAACAGCAGGCGGCTCCTTGGGTGTGGCTCTTCATTCAAGACTAAAACCTCAATCTTCCATTTCATATGTCCTGTTAAACCAGGCCGGACTTTATGTTTATGTATGTTTACCTAATTTCACATTACACTTTAAACATTTAACCCATTTTGTTTGCCTTTCTTCATAAAGTATTACTTAAGAGCCAGATCTGTCTCTTTTCAAGTTTCCATGTGTGCCCGATTCTACAAACCATGCCGAAAAAAAGGAATTTCAGCATAATCTAATTCGAATAACATGCCTGCTTAAAAGATCATTTGAACAGTGAGTACAGCCAGTACACCCACACCTAAATGAGCTTTAATCAAGAAATGTAAAGGTTGCTCTTTATCATGTATCTTTGCCAGAGAAGAACATGGTGTGAGGCCAAAACTAATAAAAAAAAAAGTGAAACATTAAGGTTTGGCAACCTTGTTTTTTGTTAGATTAAGCCCTTAACACAGAAAACATTATTGATAAACCTATAGGACAGAAATGAAATGGAATTTCCACCTGAATGAAGAAAAAGCCCTCGGCCTGTTTTTTTGACCTTGACTATATTTTGTGGACTGATTTAGTTCTCAGTAAACAATTTGTACTTGTACATATGACATTGAGGGTTTTTACAACTATAACGGATGAGATGTATATGAGTCCTGGTCATAGCCCCTGTGTCGGGGTACTGAAAAGAAAGGAAATAGTGAATTAACTTTTCTATTTTCTTTTTTAAACGTGTGTGCCGTCGAATAATTATCTCATGTCCAAGAGAGACATGAAAACGTCTACAGTTGATTCTTCATGTTGAACTTGCATCTAGAATCTCTTGAGGTTGCTTCTAATTATGGGAACCAAAGAAATGGAATTGGCATCAAGGCAGAAGAACGAATAAAAAAAAAAATAAAAATCAAATAAAAAGTACTTTGTGTTATTTCATTCAAGACTATATTCATCCAAATATTTGTAGTGACTAGAAACAGATTTCTCTAGTCTGTCATATCACCTGCTAACACCTTGGATTAAAAGTCTTTATGTTATATCAAACCCCACCTTGGTCACACGAATCGTGTCCTTTTGCCAAAAGAACAACCCGAGAAAAAGAGAACCCTTATAACGGACTGAGATGTCAAGTAGAGCTCTGTTGAAGGGCAGACTAGCCTACTTGTAGTATGAGCAGTCGTCCCCTTAAGTCATTTAGCTTTAATTTCCACATCTGATAGCACAAAGCATAGTCCCAGTAACAGGGATAAGCTCAACATTGGCCAGAGCTAAAAATAATAAGGTTTTGATGTTAAGAGACCAAGGTTTGTTCTCCCAAGTCATTAGTTGAGATTCCCATTACTGCCTCCTCTATTCCCTAAAATGCGCCGCCGCTGCCGCAGCCGGAGCACTGGGGCACTGGTGTTCCTCTATCTTCAAAGTCACTCTCAAGAGTTGGGAGCCTCGACCGAAATTGAGGGTTCTGAGAAGCAATTACGCCGTAGACCGAACAGTGAGACGTAACACGTTCAGAGAAAAAAAGAATTGTTCTAGTGTCTCCACTAATGGAGACTTAATGACATCAGTGCTTATTGTCTTTTGTTCAGTCTGCCAAAAACCAAATGAAAAAAAAACAAACAAAAATAAAACAAAAAACCAGATAAATTGTGAAGTGTGTAAATCTGTGTCGTAGGCAAGTTTATAAATAAAAGTAAATACGAATGACAGTAAATCTGTAAATCACTGATCACTTAATGCTCCAAATATTCTCAGTATTCAGATTTTGACCTAAAATGGGTGTGGCATAAATCGGCTTTTCTTTTTTTTTTTTTTATTAAATACATAAACGGTGAAAAACAATGGGAAAAGTCCAGAGGGAGAAACACAGCTAGTGTCTAGTAGTTGAATTAAAACCTGTTCAAAAATGTCCTGCTAAGTAGTTTTTCCCATTTAGGTTTGTTTTTGATGAATCTATTCATATTCGTTTACATGCCTCTAATATACAAGTGTTTTTTAACATGAATAAAGAGGATCTTTGTCTTTAATTAAGGCAGTTTTTTCCTCTCACATTGCTATTAATAAGACGCTTTTCCTCATTACCTGCATGTTCAGAAATGCCTTTTTGTTTGCCTCCTTCTTCGTTTGAGATGCGTAACATAAAACTTCATAAACAAGTCTTCTAACCCTACTATTGACGAGGATAAAGATAAAAAGTTTGCAGCTATAAAAGTGATGGTTTTGACAGCAGCATTTCATCATGTGTTATAGCAGCTCCCAGAAACACAGTGTTACCCAGTGGAGCCCAGAGGGGGCTTCTCTATCTCCATGATAAACTCATCCTGCATGATTTATTAACTAGCAAACCACGCCGCTCTGCGCAGCCCGTGCATGGGGTAAAAAAGCCTCCGGTTCCTCTGAAACTTTACAGGTAGGACTGACATTTTCAAACTTTTGTCAGACTCATTAATGATCTTCACACGGGAGCCGTGGATGGTGTCTGAACGGCGAAATCTGGATCTGAAGTTTCAAACACATGCATGCACAGTCAGTAGCAGAGAAGTGTTGTGTGTAACGACGGGACGGAATGATAGTTTCCCTGTGCGGATAAACCTCGCAACGGATCTCGTTCATCATAATCGAGTTCACTAATAACGCTCGGATAAACGCTCACACGTACACACCGTACTGTGCGGTGTGTATTCGTATTAATCTCTATCCTTTGATCAATAGAACACACTACCCTTCTCTCTCTAGAGTGTGCTCCAGCCAAAGTGACCTTGGAGTGGCTGTTCTGAGAACAGCAAAGCTGTCATATTACATCAGCTCTGCTCCGCTCGCCGCTGCTCCTCAGAGCCCAGACCTGGCACCTGACTGCACAGAACAACACTGGCATCCCTTTTTATTCCTCCAACATCCATCTGCTGCGATTCTAATCAGAGCTTTGCTTCTTATTTTAGCCATCCATATGTGTGTGAACACACTTTCCCTTACAAATTTTCCCTCTACTGACTCATGTAACCAACCTCTGTGTTTATTTCTTCAAAGTTTGTGCTCCTAACAGACATCTGTGTGGTCTAGGACATTCTGTTTGCAAATGTATGCAAATTTCTGGCAGTCTGGAGAAAAAAAAAAAAGAAAAAAAAAAAAAGAGCACTCAGTCCCACACATCACGTTACATTATGCCGGCGAATGAAGTATATCAATTACGTGATCAGTGTAACGGCCTAAACAGTCAGGAGACAAAATTGTAATCATAATTCGACTGAAGTGAAGTACTTCAAGCGGCGACAGGAAGTTACCGTGAAGTGACACGGAGGACGCTGTTGAGAAGAAACAGTATGACATCGTTTCGAGGGTTTCTAATGTGAAACCGTCAGGTTTACGGCGTCGCTGGATTTTATTTCTTATTTTCATCTTCAGTAAGTGATTTCTCCTGGTCAGGGGCATGATGGAGGTGAGGCGGGTGTGAGGTGGGCATCAGTCCGTCACAGAACACCGTACACACCATTCACTGAATGTATTTTTTCCTTTACAAAATCAAATCGTAAGAACAAAAGCATAAGAACATTATAATAATAAAATATAATGTACTGCTTACTGTACCAGCGTTAGTGGAATCAGGATAAGAAAGGCTACCGAATATGAATGAATAAAAGTTTACTGTACTGTCGGTTGTATTTTATGCACAAAAGTGTTCATATTTTAAGTGATAAATTAACACGAATATATAAATGAACGTTAATTATACGTAATTAAATAGAATTTGAACATTTCAGAGTGTTTAGGGTAGTAGCATGTTTGCTCTGCCTCTCTGGGGTTGGGGGTTTGATTCCTGCCTCCACACCGAGTGTGTAGTGTTATAGCATGTTCTCCTCCCGCTTCAGATGTTTCTTCTGGGTTCTCTGGTGTTCTCCCTCCCTCTGTCCAAAGACATGAGCCGTGAGCTGACTGGCATCTCTAAGTCTATCTATGGTGTGTAAATAAGTGTGTGATTAGTCATGAGTTGGCACTGGGATGAGTTGGCACCCTGTCCACGTTGTCCCCAGCCTTGTACCCCGAGTCCCCTGAGATAGACTCCAGGTTCTCTGTGAAACTGTGTAGGATAAGTGCTACCGAAGACGGATGGA
>JAOTRN010000009.1:10532740-10543890 GCA_028566695.1 Bagroides melapterus
TGTTTGCTGCAGTCCAAATCTGAGTGCGTTGGTC
Organism: Bagroides melapterus; assembly: GCA_028566695.1. Classification (NCBI taxonomy): domain Eukaryota; kingdom Metazoa; phylum Chordata; class Actinopteri; order Siluriformes; family Bagridae; genus Bagroides; species Bagroides melapterus. The sequence continues at coordinate 10,532,775 of JAOTRN010000009.1, forward strand.
TGGCGTTTCTGATATCAAACACTAACACTGGTGCGCAGGAATGGACTTCACCTCTTGTGTGTCCCACAACGTTCCCCTGTCACTCACGGTACTCGTGTGTTGTGGAAGCTTGTGACGACATCGTCGGCTAACGTTCCTTTACTTTCTGAACAAGTGCAGACTCAAGTTGTGTTCACATTGCGCACACATTCACGGGAATCGTGGCACATATCCAGTGCACCCGAACACACACCACCCAATAAAAGTCGGTCTGATTCAGACTAAACTTCCAGTGTGAAAACCCTCTCAGTTGTAAAATGCTGAATTCTTTTGTGTTTCTGTTTTGATTCATTTTGAGGCAAGAAATTAAAATATATGGATACTTAACAAAAGTCATGATGCTATCAATCTATTGCCATGTTTTACAACAGGGTTTTTTTGGGGTTTTTCCCTTATATCCAGTCCAACTGGTTGGAAAACATTCTGATAACACTGATTAGTACAACTTTTGATTGTCAGCTCATCACACATAAGCAAGACGCTCAGGTGCGAGTTTCTTTCAGGAAAGGTTCTAGTAGTATTATTCTAACTAGTCAACCTCAACATTCATGATAAGATAAAACACACAGAATTCACTTTACTTACTTTATCTTTCTTTATCTAATTTTGGCAGATGTTTGGCACACAATTTATTGAAACCTTCACTGGTTACTGGGAACAGTATTATCTCCAGCACATAAGTATAAAATGACTAATTAATGATGATGAATTATTGACATTTATGTGAAAATAGAAGCCTCTGTACACACTCACACACCATCTGTAATCCTATACAGTGTTCTGTTTTACAAATGTCTGTTCCTGACTGTTGGGATTTTCTCTCAGGTACATCAGATACCCGAATCAGTAGCCGTACAGCGCTCGAGGCTATGTTAGCACAATCTTCCTGGGAATAATGGCTTAATGTGCCCCCACATTTGCATTGAGTGGGAAAAGCACTCACCTAAATCAGCAGTGCTGTATGCTTACTCCAATGCCTGTGGGGCACCATCAGTTTTTATCTGTCCGAGTCAGGACACCACTATCTGTATAATCCTGTCCGCACTCTCCCTCACGGTCGCAGGCGACTACGTTGAAGTGCACATGTTTGGCATGGTAGCCTGCCTGCTGGCTTTTATATCCAACTGTGCTTATTTGTCACTTATTTATTATGTGTAGAGTGGATTTCTCAGCGAGCTGATTCTGTGGTTTGAGCTTGTAAAACATGTAACTGAAACCTAGCAAAAAAAAAAAAAAAACGTGACAGACTTATTCGATTAGCGAGAGCCGTAAGCATAACCGGAGCTGTTGGAAAACTGAGCCGTTTGACATTTCCTCTTTGTCCTGTCAGTTCTTATTCAGAAAACTGTGTGAGCAAGGTTCATGGTTTTATACACAGAACCGAGCTACAAGCAATTAATCCAAGTTTGCGAGTGTACAAAGCGTAATTCCTTCTGCACTCTAGATTTGTATCGAATGAAATAATTAGCATGTGTCTAGCAAATATTACAAATCTATGACTCATTTATTTCTTCACACGTCAGTGATGAAAATATTCAATCAGCTTATACACTACATATTTCCGTTCTGTCATTAATTCGATGTTACAGGTGTAGAAAAAACGGTGTAAGAATAAAATCTCCATAAATCTCCATAAAAGAAGAGATTCCTTTAACTCTTTTCAGACAAAATGGCACAAACGTTTCTTTCCTTGAATGTTCCGCTGCTCAAAAAAAAAAAAAAGGTGTCCACTTTATTTGCTTTCTATTCACACGACTGAATGAAAGAGCATGCAGGCATACGGCACTGATAATTAGGCCTTACACCACTAGGAGGCACAGAGAGAGAGAGAGAGAGAGAGAGAGAGAGTATGTTGACACCTAGCAGGCTCTATTAATCTGATCTGAGTGATAACTAGGAGTTTGAAAGGCACTTTGTCCAATTAGAAGTGTGTAGCAAATTTCCACCTGGCTTTGACAGAGATGAAGTGGCTCTTTGAGAAGAATCGGTAGCATGTGGCCAGGTAAAAGCGAAAGCCACAATAGCGAGACTGTCATTTACCTTGGTGTGTGTTTTAAAGAGCGCACGTTTCGGACAAACTGCCACCTAAAGAACAGACTGGTCAATCAATGTCATGCGAGACGAAGTCCGAGAACCGTGCTCCGCAAATGCACTACCGTTGATACGAATGACAGATGTGCTCAATAAATGGCCTGGCACATCATAATTTCAGCGCTCCCCCCTTCACTTAAGTGCTTCTGCGGGCTGGAGGTTTAATTTTAACCATATGAATTGGAAAAGTCAGGGTGCTTCCACTTATTCCCTCCACTTCCCAGTGACGGGCCATTACGCTCCCCAAGTGTGTGATACAAATCACAGTACTTGGCCGTGCGCCACAAGCGTTGATGGAGCTTCTTTACTAAATCCTGCTTTTTTATTTGTGAAACCACACAATAATTTAGGGGTACGGAAACTATAAGTTTGCATAATAAAATTCATAAGCTTCATTAACAAGCACTGAGGCATAGCAGATCATTTGTTAGACAAACTCACTGGTGCCCCTGAGGTGATTTCTATCAAGCTTATTCAAATTTCATTTCAACTTGTATGGATCAAAACCTAATGATCTCAGATAACCCATGAGCTGACAGTTGCAATATTTTTAGAAGTTGAATTGTTCCAAGGAGATTTTCGAAATATTCTAGCTGAATTGTTGAATATATTTTCACCCTAGTTAAACTTGTTGTTCTTCGCATCCCGGGAAAGAAAAATATTTCCGGAAGAATACGAAAAACGTTTTCATCGATGTATCTTGCTTTTGTCATTTTGTGTAGTGTAGAATTTTAATAAGGTGAAATAAACGGAAAAGGCTGGTGCTTCAATTGACTTTAATGGTCAAACACTGCTAGACCAGGAGGATAAACTATTTGCCTAGAGAGGTGGACGTGCCTGAGGTGACAGGCTTTTCTTCTCTGTCACACACTAATTACATTCTCACACATGATTAGAAGCCTATTTCGGTGTCATTTCCGTGCCATAGCCCTTCATCAACAATAGTCAGCCGTTAAACAAGACAGACGTCGGCGTTCCGCTTAGTAACAGCTCATGGAACAGGTACTGGTTAATCAAACTGGTTGAAGGAAAGGTTTGGTCATTAAACAGATCATCTGAAGTCATTAACGAGTAACGCTATCAGGTGTCAGGTGGCTTTAATATTTCTAGCTGATCTTGAATTTCTTGTATTATAACATTAAAGTGTTGTTTTTTTTCTCTCATTAAGCCCGAGCCTTTAGCATTACCATCATGTGGTATCAAAGTTTGTGTGCTATCTGTTTGTTTAATCGTTGTTTTCAATCCACCAGCATGAGATCATTTGGGAGATAGAGTCAGCCAGTGAAATGACAAAGGTTATTTTCCCATTAGCGACACTAGGTAACGCCAACAAATCAGATTCTGACATTTTGAAGCTACAGGCTTCAGCACCAGAGTATAAACAATTTCACATTTTGGCATATTAAACAAAAATGTAATATAGCTCCAGGAATGGAGAGCCCAGGCCAAGAATTATTTACACATGGCTTTGTACTTGCTTGATAACATTCTATAATGGTGACAGTCATATAAACACAACATGACAAAAATATTCGTTTAATCATTCTGCAACTTTGTCTTGTTGATTCAAATAAAGTGGAATGATATTTAGAAGTAGATCATAGAAACAACACAATCCACAGGATTTCTAGCTGCTTCCTCACTCCCTAAATCAGACAACTAGTTGGACTGGCTGCTCTAAAATGCCCCAGGTGTGAATGAGTGTGTAAAGGTGTGTGTGTGCATGTACATGGTGTTCTGTGAAAGCCTGGTGTCCGGTCCAGGGTGTATTCCTGTGTCACACCCAGCGTTCCCAGAATAACCTCTGGTTCCATTACAACATGACCAAAATAAAGTGGTTACTAAAAATGACTGGATAGTTTGATGGATGGATGGATGGATGGATGGATGGATGAAAGCAATTTGCCCGTCCATCAACATAAATCTGTTCTCATAACAAATTCAAATAAATCTAATGAACGTGCTTAATGAATTCTCATACAGCAGTAACCATAGGGCCAATGTTACAGTAATATTCAATTACAACCCCTTTCAGAGCCTCATGGAATTACACTCAAGGTCATCAAGGATACAAAGTCCTGGGACAAAACACAAGCACACCACAAAATATTTAAATAAGAATGAATTAATGGATTCCCATCCATTGTGATTCAGTATGATTAATACATATGGGTATTGTTAAGCCACTGTGGTCCACCAGTCCATTGTAATTGGTTAAAGTAAGGACAGCCAATATTAATTATTTCCGTTATTTCATCTGAAGGGAAATTTATGTTTGAGCTCTAAAGATTTTAGTCATTTACTAAAAAATTGCAGCTGATCACCAGAGGAATTTTACAGGTCTGTGAGAGTAAGGAAAGGTCTGATGTGCTAAAACTAGTTATTTAGCAGACACTGTGAAAGCTAATTAGATCGTTCAAATCGCTGATGGAGTTTTTTTTTGTTTTAATCAAAATTCTAAATTACCAATCTTTATTGGTAACGAAATTCTAACACCAAATATCTGGAAAACACATGTTTATACTAAGGTCAAATAATTTTTTTACTTATTTGGCTAAATAAATGGAAATGATATGCATGGAATGCATCTGTTTCCAAGATGCTCAAGAATTAAATTAGATACGTGGGGCTTGTTTCGTTGCCGGTTTTTGCTAAAACCGTAATCCAATCATGCAAGTATAAACTCATGACAGACACAAGAGTATATACATGAATTATAAAGTAGACAGAATGATTGAGATGATATCTCCATACAGAAAGAGCAACACACACACACACACGTAACAAGAAACACAACCAGTCTTCAGGGACAACGAAAGCATCAAGTCAAAACCAGGAAATGGCCTAGATTTTTATTTCTCTTCTGCGTTTCCATACTTGCTTTTATGAGTAGGTTGAACACACCTTGTAAAGGAAAATTTTACATGTTAACATAAAAAGCAGACAACATTACACAACCTCTGGCCAATGAAAACAAGCGACTTTCAGACAGACTCTGTAGCCCACATCCAGAACTGGGTAGAATCGCTTTATCGTTATTCTAAGACCAGTAACTCGTACCAAAAATCGTAACTTTAACAGGCCAGAAAAACAGTGCACAACTGAGCTCAGGTCAAACTAGCTGGCAGCTCTACCACTACACCCACATGGTGTATTAAAGCAGCAAGTGGCGTTGACACTTTCCACTTAGCTTTTCATTTTCTGACCACACATTCATCAGAAGTGCTGGGTGAACAGCTCTGCATCTGCCAGAACTATTCACTCTGAAGTCCATGAGGAGAATAACAGTGTTTAAGGAACTCCAGGGAAGCTCTGTAGAAATACTACAGTTTTTCACCGTTAACGCTAACTGTTTTTTAAACACATGCTCACGCGACGCCTTACTCGGGAAAGGTAAGCAAGTAATCCTAGCTTCGGCGTGTGTTTGTGTAACCCTTGTTGGACAACTCCCGCAAATGAAGCGATCTGATTTCAGTATAAAAGGAATCACACACACCCAAAGCTAATCTGTTGCCTAAAAGCAGGGGCAAATTTGATTTCTGTGCTTTCACATTTCAGGTTACTGCTTGAAAAGAAACTTTTAATTCATCACATAGTTGATATTCTGCATTACCTTTCCTAACCTGCAGTAGTTCAGTGGCAGGCACCGAAAATTCCTCTGAGTGAACAACTCTCATGAGGCTACACAGTGCCATGCCTTCAATTACACCACAGGCATAGCTGGGTCACAGCATGCGTGCAACAGTAAATTTAGATGCCTTTAAAGCGCTCCCATAAAGCATGGACTACATTCATTTATTCTTATTTAAACCGTCTTACTCAGATATGAGCTTCTGTAAATGGGACATAGATCTGAGTGGTGCCCAGTCACTGGAGATCTGACATCAAAAATCTGGTCCCTGTCTCGAGCAGAAGGCCTGTATACCAGCACCGGTTGCACCACTGGTGGGTTGCACTCCAAAATAAGTTGTCCCAACAGGGCACAACTTTCAAATTTAGTTCAAAGAAGTTAAACTTTGCCTAATCCGGACACCGTAAGATTAATCATATTTTGATAAATAATAAAGGAAATATAGGACATGTTTCTTACATCCCCTAAACTTTAAAATTGTCAATGATTTTAGTTTAATTAGGGTAAAGTTGGAGTCATCTGAGAAATTTTGAATCCTGTTTTGAGAGCTGGCAAAGCACAAACACTACGACTACTTCAGACCTACTTTTATGAAAAGCGAGAACTCCGCATGTGCATTTATGTGGTACTATATATGTCCTTGCTGCACGCAACAAATTTTTTAAAGTACATCACATTTATCAGCGTTGATCTAGGACTACTCCTTGTATTATGTCCAATATTTACTTCAGAATTATTACATTTTTCAGTTATTCAAACAACAGGAGATACTATTAAAAAAATTATTATAAGAACTACTCTTTAAATCTATTCAAAAATGCTTTTATAACAAAAAGTTTTGAAGCACACATAAGAATGAAACCCTTCCTGAGACCATTTGCCAAACTGCAGCACTTCAGCCTCACCAAGCATAATTAGACAAGTACAACTGGTTTCATATGCTGTGGTCAAATGAGGCAAAAATCAAACAAAGTGGTCATAAATGGTGGTAAATGTGGACTGCATGGAATGGGAAGCATCTGATAGCCAAGTGTAAAATATGGAAGTGGATAATTGTTGCTTTGTGGCTGTTCTGTGTTTGATAGTTTAAGGGAAACGTTCATGTGAAAATGGATAGTAGCATTAAATAATTCTGCTAAATACCAGGATATTTCATCTCAAACCCTATGTACTTCTGCTAGGAGGTTCAGACTTGGTTATACTGTATGACGAGCTTTTTGAGAAGATGATGAGCCAAACATACTTCCAAAATCCAAAATCAGCAAGGGTAAAAGTCTTGCAATGACCAGCTCAGTCACCAGATTTGGACTCCCCTGAACTGAATAAGCAAGTCGACGTGCACAAACCTAAGAACATAATTAAAATATACTAGAAATATTCTACATATCATTATGGATAAAGATCCCTCTACAAGTGTCTCCGTTCTTATTAGACATTACAGAACGAGACGCAAAGCTTTTTTTCTCTCCTGGGGACGTTTTACAAAGCAGAATACAAAATGTTTATGGTCACACATAAGTACAGTACTAAGAAAATGATAGAAAATAAAGTTAAAATAATATATGTCTCAGTGCAGAGAGGGTTTGAGCCTTGCACCGTAGCCTGACAGCAAAGGAGCTTGAACTCTTAACCTGGTTATCAGCAGCCCAGAGCCTTAACCACTCACTGCCAGAAAAAATTCATTGTAAGAAGAAAACTGATTAAATAACCCTATATAATATCCCTGTATGTTTGCTTTAAAAATGGTTGTATTCAATTTTGCCACCTCTGGCATACCTATTACATACTTCAGACAGTGACTTTTGTCATGAGGTTGCAGGTAAGGTGATGACTCTTCCATGCAGACCACAGCAGAACAATCCACTACCAATCCTGCTTTAGCTAAACCTGTACTCCGCCTTTCTACCAAAGCATACATCCAGTTCTATCCAGACATTTTCGAGGCCCTCCGGATCTCACCTTGACTCCCACAGATCCTTTTAATGGCTATTTCCTTAATGACATTTTAAACAGATAAAATTGTGAGCTGGAAGCACTTTGATATGTTTTACAGCTTTCCTCTGCTTAGTAGGCATGAATTTTCATAATTTTCAAAGTGTTAGCAAAAGGTTTGAAGAGTTCCTAAAAATTTCTATCCAATCCCACTGACAATTCCTGACCTGAGCAATGAGTCTCATAATGAGTGATGTCTGGTTTAATGAGTTAATTAGGTTTTAAGACTTTACAACTGGACAACTAACAATTTTTTTAACAAATCTGAAGAAACTGTGCAGTAACATCGTTTTCAAAACGATCTAAAATATGTCATTTGGCCAGGGCTGCCCAAACATCTGCATACAGCTCTATCTATTACTGCATATAGCATAATAGTATGCACAGGGGAATGCAGAGGTTGACCATGATGATGTTGAGCTATGAACTTCTGGAAAATCAATCAGGGTCTGAGGACATCAATAATGTCTACATCAATAATGTGTATGTGTATGAGCTAAAAAGAAAAATAAATATTTAGATTTGTGCTAATATTAGCAGCCCGGTATTAGATATGGTGTGATGAACTAATTGTTCAGTTTCTAATAGTCTCGATGTTTAAAAGTCTATTTATTTCAAAACCTGTTGCCTGGAAGATGAACGTGTGTTATCTTATGGATGGAATGTAGCCTTGAAGTGTTGTATCTGCAACACAAAGTTTCAAAGTTTGCATAACAGTTGACTGTACAGACACAAGTGAACTTTGGTGTGCTAATAATGATTTCACACTAAAGTGCTTAGGAAGCTTTCTGACATGCTCTGGCACATTGGCTGTCCCAGATGTTCTTAAAGCTCTTTGTGCTGATCTGAGAAAGACTGTAAGCATAAAAGTTATGCTCAGAAAAATACAACAAAAGCAGAGTCCCCTATAGTGGAAATCTTCCTGTACAGAGTACACGCAGGATGCTACAATAACCTCGACGCAAACAATCTACACACAGTCGGGCGCAACACCTCAGACTGCTGAAGATCGGAGATCTTATGTCATTATGTCAGAAGGCCATCTGCTTGGTCATCCCTGTGTGATCTTCTCGCTGGGTGTGTTTTCCAGGATATAGTAGCTAGCCTTGATTGTGGGCAGCACTGGCTCATTTCTGTTAATGTCTTATGTAAAAACAAAGGTTAAAAGAGTTTTTTAAGAAGCATATACTCCTAGATCAGCACCACGTATTCAACTGAGAGACTTTACTGGAAAAACCCAATTCCTGGTATTTGAGAATGTCACCGCTATCAGATAAACCTGGGATAATCATGCCAGCTCCATGGCTTTGAAAAGCTTTAATGCACAATCTTTGTTCTAGAGGATCCTCAGCCATTACGTCCCATTTGTATTTTGTCAGCACTGGGTCAATGCCTGATGTACACTCCTGCCCTGAGTGCGGAGTTAAATAGTACTGGCTCTGGTGGTGAGAGTCCACTTTAAGCAACCAGACACTGGAAGCCACAAGTGTTTGGGCTACTTTCTGCCCAGTTTCTTTGAGCAGCCACTGAAAACAACCGCTGTAACCAACCTACTATATTAAGAGGTGTCTGTTGTTTTTATTGTACATAGCTACATGGTGGTATTTGGCCAGGATAAGACACAGTGCTAGTTTGTAAAACGTGTGGAAATGTGAATGTTTTGGTTCTGCTACTGAAACTGGTTTCTAGTCGGTAGAATTACATTCATTGGGTTGATTACAGGGTTTATGTCATATCAGAGGGCACAGCTTGTCTTTCCATTGCCCCTGCTGGGGAGAGTCAGTCAGAGCAACACCAGGTGACAGATTTCAGTAACACTGAGAAAGAGGAAGCAAAATATTGTTGTCTGACATGCCAACTAATAAGTAATTATAGGCTAGTCCTTCACAGATGGCAGACCCCACAGTGCTGCCACTTGCAGGAAAAATAAGCCACTGTTCCCCACATTATGGTTAAGTACATGAACAAGCTTTGCTTAAGCAAGAGAGACTTCATATTAACCTGGCTGACTGATTGGAAATCTTCTTGTGACTTTAGGAACTGAGAGTAGAGATGTTACCCCCTGTAGGCACATACGATAAAAGCATCTTACAGTGCAAGAGGTAAGCCTTCCCACTGGGGGGTTCTTCTAAAAGGCTCTCTCAAAGCTCTCATTTTTTCACATTGCAAAGAAAATGAATACATGCAGAAGCCGTGCAATTTTTTTTTGTATAATTTGGATATAAGCTTTTTGCATTGTACAAAATTTAGTCTCACACCCAAACGTAATCTCAACCCATGCTGAATAGCATCTGTGCAACGCAACGTCAGTCCATCCGTCCAGTATTGCGTAGCACATGCACACAGGGCAGCACTAACCATCCCATAGCATCTAACTCTTTACCTTTGTTATTTGTGAACATATGCAATTTACATTTGCTTGAAAAATCATTTTGAAATTTAGCTTGCCTTGTTATGAACAGCGATGTGGGCAAATGAGTACTCTGATTAATAAGAAGAAGAAAAAAAAGATTCCAGCTAGGGACTGTCGAGCATGATGATCAATTTCATCTGTTTCAACAACAGGAGTTAACAGATCTCAGGTGTTCCTACAGAACTGCCCACTGAGAACGTCAATATCATTTGTCACAAATGTTTTCTCCCAGTTAAGACTCCCAGTTAACAAGCATTCAATCTGTGAATAGAATGTCATCTGTATTAGTACAGAATCTGGTAGAAATGTTCTATTAGCTTCAATTTGTTAAATTTGGAGACCCATCAATGAACATGTACACCAGATCAGTAAACACATCTACCAGTTAGCAATATTACTGAACAGACTGATTGAGCAGTGCAGACAGAACAAGAGTGATATTTATAAAAACTAGAGAAGCTAATATCTCCAATATCAACCAAGCCAAGTGCAATCATTTTTTCATAATTGTGCAGCACTAAGTAGTAAAATATATACAGAAAAATTCATATGCAGCCTACTCAACCTTAAAAAAACACACACACACATTCAACTGCAGTACAATTACCAATACAGCTTGGAGGCTGAGTAGAGGGCCCTGGATAGGAATTGCAAATTGATGTTCATCTCAAACCTATACTCATACTTCTTAGTCAGCTTTTAGACTAAGTGCCACAAAGCTCATCTCAAATCAGCAATTCACGCAGCCTGGCTAATAACATCTGAATGTGGGAGAAAAGTAACAGGACCTTCATTAAAGTCACAGTTACAGCTCCACAACTATCTCACACAGTCTGAGTTTTCCTTGCCATTAATCACACCATTAATATTGATTATTTCCAAATGTCTTCCTCCAAAGGTGAGGGATGCTGCACTGTGATAATGGTGCCTTTTCTCTTCATTAATGACTC
>JAOTRN010000009.1:10551942-10564847 GCA_028566695.1 Bagroides melapterus
TGGGCCATAAAGTTAATTTTATTTTTTATTCTTTTTACTTTTTTAATGTTTCATTTTTTTTTTATTTTATTTTTAATTATTCCATAATTACTCATTAAAAAAAAAAAAAAAAAAAAAAAGATTAATGCTAGATAAAGTTTCTCTTATTTCACCCTGTGAGAAGTTGGTCCCGATTCAAGACGTACTTCAAGACACATGACTCTCATGAAACTAGAAATTAAGTGGAAAATTTAGCATTAATCTCTCCATTAAGGAGTTCTCACTGCATCTTGTTTTCCATGTGTCGTATTTTTGCTGATGCATTTTGTTGTCCATGTGTCATATTTTGCTGAGAGTAAGACATTCTATGTTGTTATATTGCTTTCACACTCGTGTATGTGTTAAACATTCTCGTACGACGCTCAAAGAGCATGTAAAGCCACGACAGCTGGCTCGTCTAAAGTGTGGTTTCACAGCTACCGCTATCCTCTTAATGGTCATCTCAATTTGAACTCTCCAAAATGCTGGAGAAGCAGCAACTGCATTACATCTCATAATATCCTCTCCCACATGGATCATTCTCTAGCCAAACACCTTGTTAGTTCCTCTTTTCACTTTGGTCCTTTTCTAATTACAGACAGTGATACGAAAAGCAATTAAAAAAAAAAAAAAAAATCAATATAGCACAAAATCTGTCTCTGTCTCTTTCAGGTTTTCTTCCTACACTGTACATATAATATGTTCTGTTGATTTTCTGACTGAAGATTTCCGTGTTATGGACTTTTTTTTTTCATTTGTTTAGGAATAATTACTGCCATGTCATGAGTTTTAATTACAGTACAAACACCTTTTAATGTGGAATGTTGTTAAGCCTGTCCTCATCTGTTTGTCATCATGTTATTCCTCAGGGTAGTCATTGTTTGCACTGCATTTCTTTATTCCAGTATCTGTCTGTTATAAAGACGATACTTTTACGTGAAAGCAATTAGCTGTGAGTGAAATTAAAAGAGAATAAAGTCAGTGTGTTGAACGATAAGTGCATTTACAGTATAGACATACATAGACTTTCAATGTACTATGATATTATATGAGGTATAATACGTTGCTTGAAGCTATTAGCTTTACAGCTATGTTCTTCATACCGAACAACAAATCTACTGTTTGATGTAAAATTATAGACTTTTAATTGCTTATGTGTTATCTATAACTGTGTCCATATCCTTTGCACCAGGGAAAAACAGTAGGAGGTTACGTTGATTAAAAAAAGCACATTATTCTATAGTTCTTCTTATGATATCAGTTTATAGATATACAGTTAATATGATTTTACAATTCCATTAATGTTTGTACGTAAGCAGTATTTGTTTTACAGTATTATCTTTCCCTAGATTAACTTTCCCTAGAAATTTAATCCATCTGTCAAACACAAGCTGAAAGCAAACAGATGTATCCAGAAGAAGCGTACAATCACAGACAAGCTGTATATCAGTAGTTGAGATACTTATTGTGTTTGCCATATCACACAATCCCTTTAATTCCCTGTGAGAACAGCATATATGAGGTATATATATATATATGTACATGTGTGTGTGTGTGTGTGTGTGATTGTGTGTGAAACAAATAACACAGAAATATTACAAAGGGTTTCTCCTGCTCCTATGAAAGTTCACAGCAAGGCAGTCCAAAAAAAAAAAAAGAAATGTTCTTTAGGAAGCTAAGTTTAAATTCCGATATTGCATTCTCAGCCCTTTCCAGCACCAAACAGATGAGTGCAATTCTCAATAACTTTGGCTGAACGGCATACAGCATATGCTGCTCCATGTTATTTATGCTGAGCTTTTCTTTTGTCATTAATAGTAGAGGAGTGTGTGGAAAAGCTGCAGGAATCTCAGGAGTTCATAATGCTCAGTGCTACACTATAAAGCACTGCTCAGATGAAAAGGGTAGAAAGAGATCTTATGGGCTTTTGTAGTTTCATGTAGGTGTTATTATAAGCAAAGCAGTTTTTGTGCTCAATGCTGTGCAAAGTTTTAGGCAGTCTCTTCTGTTTAGGTTTGTCTTCAACATATCTAAGATGTTTTATGCACTTGTGAAGGAAATGTGTGGTCACAGCATACGTTTATTAGATTTGTTTTTCAGGTATTATTTTTTTATGGCTCACAGCTCCATGGTTCAATCAAGAGCTCAGGTTACTATCTGTACAGATGTTTACATGTCCTCTCCATGTCCCGGTGGGTTTCCTCAGGTTCTCTAGTGTCCTGATGTCTCCCAAAAACATGCAGAGAGGTGGATTTGGACTTCAAAATGCAGCATGTATTCTAAATATGTGCATGAATAGTGGACTCGAGTCAGATCTGGGGGTTGGTGTTCCACCTTGCACCCAGCATTGCTGGGATAGACTCCAGATCCATCCGGTGAAAAACAGTGAATAAAAACAACAAGATTTGATTTTTTTTATACTGCAATACATTGGCACTTCATCCAGGGTGTGCCCCGAGTCCCCTGACTCCACAGACTCCATGTTCCCATCGACTCGATGAAGTGACAGAGAATTGGATGAATTAATTCATTTTTTGTTTCACATAATTTTTCAAGCAGACTTTTGCATAGTATTGAAGTGCTGTAACAAGGCCTAAACGAGGCCTATACGAGGGATAAATCGAAGATTTTTTGTCCTGTTAGCAAAACTAAAACTCTCTAATATTTTCATTGACCCCTAGCACAGAGAGCTCCTATTTCAGGAGAAGATTAGAGACGTGCAATCGTACAAAGAGCCAGCAACCCTAGTACGACTGTGTACAAAGTGTTCAGTACAAATTGTATATGGTGTCCTACCATAGACATGTTAATTTGAGTATAAATATTCAGAATAGCACATTGAACGAGATCGTGCCAATCTCTTAAACAAGAAATTACAGTGGGAATTATCATAAACAGATGCACACGCACTGTGTTTCCTTTCAGATATTGATATTCAGTTCCAGCTGTGCTTCACAGTCATCATTATCATGTACAGAGCCCCAGCCAGGCCTAATGAGCTCGAACAGCGGCGTTACCTATTGTGACTGAAGGTAATTGTTTACACACTGTTTTACTTGCATGATTGGTTTAAAAGAAGCTGGGAACGATCTTGTTTGCATTTGTTTGCGTTCCTGTTCAGTGTGTTCTGAGTTTCCGTCACCGAGACAGTGAGTAGCTTGCAATTAAAAACAGAGGATATGTTCAAAAAGCAAAACCAGGCAATTAATACGCCGCATGAGTAATTGTGTCAGTCACTGTGGCTACACTGTGGGTAAGAAATTGATTGACTTGACTTATGATAGCCTGTGGTGAGAGGAAATTTGTAGGCTGGGAGAGAATACATGTTGCCGTGTAAGTGCCTGGGAATAATTTATCTGTCGTATGGCATTTCCCAGTACAAAAGCAGAGAATGAACATGGGGATTAGATGCGGACTTGTAACTACACTTGGGCTTTAAATGTCACTGTGTATGTATGTATGTGTAAAACACCTTCATACTCCAGTGCTGCTTATTGTGTCTCTAACAAACATGTGTGATCCAATAGTCTGAAACAACAGCCCAGCCATCAGTGACACTGAGAACTCCACGATGCATGCCTCAATAAATAATTGCTTCTTTTCACCGGCCCTCACATGTAGCCCCTTGTGACGGTCTAGACATATTTGAAAAGTGTGGATCTATTTCGATCATGGTGGACTTGACCAGCCAATTCTAGGTCCCTCCAGTCATTCAAGCTGACACTCTCTGTGGTGTTCAAACTCATATGATGAAAGCAAGAGTCATTTTTCCTGTAGCTTGAGCAACTGAAACGAGTCTGAAAAGGTACACTCGGACTTTACTTCCTGAAATCCCAAGTGTCTACAGTACAATTGGAAAAAGCTTGATGGAGGTCAGTGTTCCGGGGAAAAAATTAGGTAGGACTATCACGCATCACTGAGATGAGACCTATTCTGTCTCCTCTTGCACCTCTCCCATGGTGCCCTGACCCTCTGACCTCCAGCAATCCCACCCAATCACCTTGACTCCGACACTCCTCCCGTTCTCTTTCTCAGGTGCAGTGGTTTGACATGGAACAGGGAGAAATTAGAACACGGGAGAGAGAGAGACAGAGAGAAATTGAGAGGGAAAGTGAGCAAAAGAAAGAAAACGTACAAAAGAAAGAGTGAGACCGTCGAGGGAAAACTCAAAGTCTGCGTCCTCACACGACTAATCATGCGGCCGCCATTCAGCCCTCCCCCCTTCCCCCAACCTCTGTGTTTAACGTGGAAAGGAGGCAAGGACGAGTGTGATATGACGGCACCTTAATTTTTGGAGTGATGATGAATTGCTGCCGCCGTGCTACGCTGGAGCAGGGGAAGGATGCGTCGGATGGGAGGCAGGAGGCGCTCCACGCCTGCCCGTGTTTAAAAATGATTGATTAAGCTGACACCGGCACAGGAGTGCACGCTCGCTCTATTTTTCTCCCTCATTATGTAAGACAATATTTCAAATCAAAAGAGCAGAAGAAGAGGACAGCACAGGCCCCCAGACAGGACACTCTCCAGCTACAGCCTGCGGCTCAGAACACACTACTACTGAGCTACGCTTTACTGAGCTACTGGACGACAATAACCGTCAGACTTATAATAAAATCTAAACAGAAATGTACATATTGGGAATTTCAATAATAATTTTATAAAAACACATTCAATTTTGTGCTGAAAAAAAACCCAACATGCTCCTAATTGGAGTTATTTTAACTCTTCATTCCAGTGTGGTTAAATGATATGAAATTGATCTAACCAAAAGTGACTGTGGGGAAAACATTAAGTCCAATTTGACACTAAAAGGCATTTTTATTACTAAATGCCAAACTGCACATTGCAAGCATTTCTACTGTAGCATAATAAAGCTTTAATAAAGCATGAATAAATGTAGTTTTAATAAATAGAAACAGAATATATTACAATCATAGCTGTTGTATAAACTATAGCTATAACCGTAGCTGTCCAGATTACCTTGAATTCATACTAAATATTTAAAATCTTAGGAGATCTTATTGGTGTCTTTACCTTACATGTGATTGGGATAAACTGCTTTTATTACACACATGGTTATTGCTATAAGATATAGATTTTGGGATTAGGATATGGATCTAATATTTGGGGCTGTACACTATTACAAATTAAAGTGCAAGGACAAATCATTTTTAGTTCCCATGGGAATATTTACAGCATTGGGAGACACACTTATCCAGAGCAGCGTACATTTATAGCATTTATAGGGTTAAAGGCCTTGCTCTGGGGCCTAGGAGTGTCAGTTCGGTGATCCTGTGATTCAAACTCACGACGTTCCGATCAGCAGTACAACCCCTTAACCACTTGGCCACCACACCTCACTGCAGAACATTAACCTAAATTATTTTTTACCCTAAACTTTTTTATTACAAATATTTTTATAGTATAAAGACGCTTTATTCACTACAAAGAACCTTTTGTGCAATGGAAAAGTTCCACAGATGTTAAAGGTTCTTGATCAGGGGTCTCCAATCTTACCCGGAAAGGGCCGTTGGTGCAAGTATAAGCCACAGCTGAATATATTGAAAGCCAAGATCAACTAATTAAAGCGTTGGAATCAGGTGAGGCTTCTGCTTGGTTTGAATGAAAACCTGCACCCACGCTGACCCTTTCCGGATAAAACTGGACACCCCTGTTCTTGATGGAACCATAGATCCTGAAACTTTCTTTTTAAGAGTACAGTACATAGAGTACAGTAGCATCTTTACTTGCAGTGTGCTCAGCTACACTAAGTGTGTAATGGTCGACGCTGCTCTGCTCACACTTTATGTATCATCGCGTTAGTGTATTTAGATCTTAGTTATACATTATCTTCCGTAGGGACACCGCTTCATTTCACCGTGGACTGCACCCGCTGTATATCTGCTGTATAGCAGATATACAGCGGGTGCAGTACACGTTGAAATGAAGCACATACTGTATATAAACGTGTAACACCTATACAGAATCAATACAGCAATCAACCAGAACCTAGACAGAAATAAAGTGTGATATTCTTCATATTTTATCATTGTAAAAACAAATCCATTATCTACCATATGAGGCACATATTATTCATTCATGGAAAGAAAATGACAGTTTGGAATGATGGTGAGAATGCAGAGTGAATACAGAGGGGAACGAATGTGTGTAAGATCCTGATCTGACATAGGCATCAAACTGATAGATAGAGTGACACGTTTGTGGCAGTTCAAAGCAATGACTGATGTAAAATGTGAAGCATGGCACAGAGAGACCTGACATGCACAGACAAACACACACACACACACACATTTATATTATTTTCTTGTGAGGACCTTCCTCTGACATATTTAGTCATGCAGCTAATTAATGTTTAAACTACATCTACAACTACTGCTTTAACTTTAAGATTCTTAACTGAAATGAAACCATTTGGCTCTGGTTTTTTTTTCCATCATAGGGTTTTGTCAAATTTGTCAAAAAATTTGCCAAAAAAAAAAAAGGTAAAAATCTGTCACATTTCTATCCTTGCAGGGACATTTGGTCCATGTCAAGATATAAATCTACAAGGTGTCTATCGTAGACAAGGCCGTGTTGGTAATATTTTTCATATCTAATGTCAGTACTAGGCACATTATTATCGTTAAACTAAAATGGAATAAAAACATAACATTAATATTCGTAGACAAGATCAGCGATGACTACAGATTATCACTGACTGGTACCAGACAGAAACAAAACTTAAGATGTCTTACTGGCAGGCAGTGCTACCAAACAGCACCACCTAGCAGTTCTGAAAGATCTCCATCAAAAATATAAGAGCTGAGACTTGAATCCTTTCAGAATGCCTCTGCCCTGCTCATTCCCCCATCCACCGTCAACAAGGATCTTAAAACAACCCCATGCCGCGTCTATCGTAATCGCCAGATTTAAGTGTTCAGGGATAGAAGTAAATATACGTGTTACACATTACTTTTAGACCTTTACCTTCGATATGGAGACAAAAGACGGCTTGAAAAGTGTAAAGTCCCTACAGAATCGGTTCCTGGAGCTAAAACTTTCAGTGTTACTTTATAGTGAGGAGATAAATAGTTGCATCATAGTGTGTTGTTTTCAGATCTGTTGCTCTCCTGCCTCTCAAAGTGTCCAGAGTCGAAATTGAATCATGGCATGTGTGTAGAGTTCAAATGACTGGGGAGACTTGCTGGGCTCAAAATCAGGAGGTGAAAAATGGCGTGGTTATTTGTGCCTGACAGAAGTTAAGAGCCTCTCCCGGCGGCCCACTCGCTCCCTGCTGACCGCGAGCCTGCCTTCTCCTCTAGCTGCATCTCACCTTGTGAGAGCATAGTCTCCCAAAAGGTGCACAGGATGGCCTACTATCTACACCACGCTTTGCAAATACACGTCCTACACACGTGCTTGTGTGTGCACGAGTGTGTGTGCGCGGAGTATACGCATTGAGTTAGGAGGACGTCATTCAGTTATATTTAATCAAAAACTATGAACAGAAATAAAAGTCTGGAGTTAAAGAAGAGCTTAATTGTTATCATACAGTATATGACATTAGGTTTGGATTAAACCTGTAGAAAGAGTTTAGTCTGAATGCAGCCACATTCATACCACAGAAATCTCTTTCTGTTTCTGTTGAAGATTTTTCATGACTGAACAAATAACACATTATTTTTTTTTTCAACATAAATACGCAAAGCACAATTTACAATCGTATTCACATACTTATTTTAGCTTTCAAGCTCCATAGATGAGGGTCTAACCGATGCAAACGTGATAAGGAGTTCATGTTTCGTACATTTCTTTTAGTTTAGGAATGAATCCTTATCTACATGCAAACTAGAACGATTATGATAGATGGTGCAATCTATTTCTAACTGCCTCAATAATTGAAAAAATTCTGCTCATTTTTCTGTTTCCACCTTGTTTGTGTGAAGTCTTTGTCTGCCCTTTGAGGTATTAAGGAATATATAAGGGGTGGGCTTCTTACTGCCTACACAATGATTTCTGACAAACCCATCAGATAGTACCGAACGAACAGTCTCTGAAGCAGGGCGGCCTGCTAATTTAGCCTTTAGCTCCATGGAAGGGTAAATCACAACACACAGGAAGACAAATGTCAGAACACATGTTGCTTTGAGCAGAAGATTCCTTTAATTGGGTGTACAGGGACCGGGTCTAATACCCAGCACCCCGCCCTCTTCGTTTCTCTTCTTCTTCTTCTTCTTCTTTCTCTTTCTCCGTGTTAACAAAAGGCAGGGAGATGAAAAAGACGGCATCGTGTCCCAATCCCTGCTTTGTGCCATTATAGAACAGACACACTAGGGGTAAAGAGGTATGATGCCAAGCTTAAAGGAGAGAGCTTTATATAACTCGCTCTCGAGATCACTCAGTGTTTCATGTTTTTTTTTTTGTTTTTTTTGTTTTTTTTATCGTCTTTTCTATATCCTCGTGTCTGAGTGACACAAACTTCCTGGTGCACTGTGATAAACATTATTTATTATGGCGGCTCAGAGCGATTTTCCACTCCTAGCTTCTGGATATATTTGTCTGAGATTTGGAGGATGTGCTTAAGAGAGAGACAGAGGATAGAAAACCTTTCCAAATATCTGTGCACTAGCAGCTCATCTGTGTTTGTGATCCTTCTGTTTTCCATGCCAATGTCACTCACTCTTAGCATTGTTTTTTCTCTGGGGTGGAAAACGATCACATAGAAGCAAGAGTGAAGAGAACGAAAATGACGGTGGAGTCTGTAGATGTATCGTATTAGGAACATCCTGTTACATATTAGCATAGTGACTGCAGTTAACATTTCCACGTTTTATTCTCCGAGAATAAAACTAGACCTTCCTCAAGGGAGAACTAGACCTACTGTAGGTGTTGTTTTATAGCCTAAATAGGCCAAAAGAAGTTCAGGCCAGGAGAGAACCATATAAAAATCTTGTGTAACTATCTATTCAACAGGTTCTAAGGAGGTCAGCATGTACTGTAACATCCGAGAAATCAAGACCTAAACATATTTATGGAACTGTATGCAAAAGTGTTAACGTCCTGTTATTTAAATTTCCAACACGCAAAACAAAATGAAGCCAAATGTTCAGAATGTTCCGGATAATTTATGGTCAAATAGAATTACTTGTGAATGTGAAGCATCTTCACTTACACCACTTTCATTAAGACACACTTTCATGGCTCTTTGCAGCTCAGAAGGCTTTTGGTTGAGCACATGTAGCGATAACTCAATAACACATTAACACTTTCTTGTCTTTTCTGTTCTGACACTGATACATTAAGTATCATCTAATATTATCCAGTATTGGTACACATTATTATTTCCCTGAAACGCTTCACAGGTCAAATCTTTCACACAAAAATGACTTTTTCCATTGAAATGTATAATATTTATAATATATTTAAACTATAGAGTATATAATAGAATAATAAACAATAATTATAATATAATAAAATCTAACATAAAAAGGTTTCTGTATTCATGCACAGTAAAACTGTCTGCTAATTTTATTGGATTTTTAGTTAAAATCTTCATTCAACAGCATTGCCAAAAAGTACTGTAAATATTCTAAACCCATTATAATGTCTTAGAAAATATAAAATAACCTATAATTCAGTACGTTTGTTCATTTGGCTGATGCCTTTTTTTTTTTTTTTTAAAGTGTAGTACAGCTGAAGAAGGAAACAACTGACTTAAAGGTTAGGTGTCTTGAAATTTATTTGTACTGGGATTTGACCATGTGACCTTCTGTTCTACAGGTCAAAGCTTTAACACTGCCACCACAACTAGCAAGACTAGCATGCACTGAATCTTCAATCCCATGCTGTCATTTAGTATCATGCATGCTAATTATGCAGACTGTAGCGGCTCATTTCCTAAGGCTTTGTATTATACTGTAGCTCATGAGTTCATATCCCTGCACTGCAAAGCTAGGGTAGAATCCTTATGAAAGATTCGTAACCTTCAGTTATAGGTTGCTTCTTATTTCAGGTAAATTGTCAAATCTACTGGACTAGAAGTTATTTTAACTGTGTAAGACACAACAGAACTTGTTTTTACAGTACTTTATTGACAACCCTGTTACAAACTTCTAAAGTTTCCAAACTTCCAGATCCAATTCCAGTCTTTACCACAGGTTATAAGCTCCCCAAATGATTCCTCCAACATTTTTGCTGGTATCAGCTGGTGCTGAAACTTTTAGATTTCTGGCTTCATGTCCACAGAGTTTGTATGTTCTTCCTGTGCTTTAGGGTTTCCTCTTGGTACACTGTTTTTCTCCTCCTCCTGTGATAGGCTGATTGGCATCTCTAAATTTTCCACAGTGTCTGAATGGGTGTGTGAGTGTATGTGTATTGTGTCTTGGAATGGACTGGTACTTCATCCAGGGTGTCCATGGCTTTGTGCCCTTAGTCCCCTAGGATGAACTTCAGAATCCCTGTGTGGAAAAGAGCCAAAGAAAAAGGATGGATGGATGGCTGGATGTTTTGATTTCCTTCTTGCTATCATTAAGATACAGAATTTTTGTGCATTATAACTACACTAGGCCCAGTGTATATGAGAAGGTTGTGTGTCATATAGAATTGTATCTTTATTTGAAACAAAACAACAATAACTTAGAACCTTGTGTTACTATTAGTATTAGGATGAAATACTTGGTCCCTGGTGTGTCTCACGTAAGCAAATCTTTACAGTAGCTCACCTAAATGTGTGTTCTCGATCCCCATCTGCTTTTATTTGCTCTTCAGTGGATGCAATGCCATTCTGCCCAAACTAATGAGCAGATCTGAGCCTAGCCAAACAAAGAGGCCTTGGATAGACGCGGGCAGGGATTCAATAACCGAGCTCCATGGACTGGCTGCTGTCCAGCTCTCCGAAATTAATTCATGTTCCCTGCAGTAATTGCATAAGTGTGTTCTGTCCATGGGTGTGTGTGACGTGATGGCCATGGGGGTCATATTGTGCCGTCTAACGAATGTAATAATATTGTAATAATAATTTAGATCAATATGGAAAAAAAAGCAACTTGTAAAAGGTTACATACGATGCTTTCAGAAATACGTCACAATAGAAGTAACGTATCAGTGTGGATTATGTTCCCAAATGCCAGGAAGTATAACACCACAAATGTAATATTTAGAAAGAAGTTTAATCTTACAAACAAGGCAGATATGGTGCAAAATAATACCACTGTGGAAAAAAAACATTAAATAAGATTAAGAGATTTGAAGTGATTAGGAAAATGACTACTTCCCACAAAATGCAAAGGTCATTTGAAAGCTTAAATTGGATAGATAAACAGCAGCAGTAAACAATACTAACAAGGAAAAATTGTTACTTTATAAATAATTAATGCCACATAGTGAGAACACTCAGAATTTCCTTAGCAAGTGAAAATATCTTTCGATTTGAGCAGCTCATTATAACGATATCATTATAAATCGAATGGAAAATGATTCAGCTTGTTTTCGATGTTCTAATTATTCTTATATTATTGTCAGATTTTGCTTGTTATAAAAATAAATATTTAATTTTTTACACTTTTCAGTAGACAGCTGTTATTTAGTAGCTCTCATACTCGTACTGTAGCTTATATTATTGTGCAGACTTTGAGTAAGCAACAATGACTAAAATGAAGAAAAAAAAACGTTAATTTTAACATAAATAAACATAATAAATGACATAAATGACTGCTATTTATTTTATTTACCTGCAGTTAGTAAAATCACTAGAGTTGGAGTATTTTGGCAAACTCCAAAAATACTGGATACCTATATAAAAATCAGGAAAATATGGCAGACAGGTTTTGGGGTATTTAAGCAGACATTACTATATAAATTGAATATTACTATATAAATATGAAATGGTGAGCTGACGGGCTCATATATTTCTGAAATCTCTTTTAGACCTAAATCTAATTCTCTATTTGGACTCTCTCTTCTGTAAGACTTCTTTGTGATATTATCCAGTGTTTTATATAAAAACACTAAACTGAATTTAATGAAATATTTCATTCAATATTTTTCTAAAGCAATTAAAAAATAAAGGTTACTTTAAATTCGTGACTTTAACACTAACACGTGTAGTTATTAAGGAGTTGTGGGTAACGCAGTATCATCTAAATACGTGAAAACACAAATAAATATTTATGTTAATATTTGGGAATTAACGCTAATATCTGTACAGCTCTTTAATAGCAATACACGTATGTGTACACTTATAAATTAATTCCATATTAATAGAATTAATGTTAGTAATATCTGTCCGTCTGTGCAGATGTATGACTCAATTCTTTGTAAGGAAATCCTGCTGGTAAGAGGTTATTATTTCTATTATTATATTTCCTGCACTTTCTTTTATCTCTAGTGTTCCATTTAGACAAAACTTGACGCTTCTTCATTTTTTCCTCTTCATCCTTGTCTCTTTCTGTCTCTGTCTCTCTTCCTTTCTCGCAGCCAGACCTCATGGTGAGCAGCGGGCACCTTTTATTGATCAACACAAACTTCCAAATAAATGAGCTGCGAATGAGAGCTATGCTCGGGGGAGCCGGGCCCAACCCAGACTCCTCAGGACCCCATCAATTTTAATCAGCATCCTAATGAAGAGACTCCTCTTGGCTGGATGTCCATAACTCACAGCCTTGTGCAACTACCTTCAGTGGCACCATGAAATCAGTCTTAACTCTACCCCTTTCCCCTTTCTCTATGAACCTAATGCCCTGTCTGCTAAATAAACTGCGCATTAGCTAATGGCAGGTTAGCAATGATAACAGATAATGGTGTGTAAAATAGCATCGTGACAAATGGGGGGGGGGGGGGGTTTAAAACCAAATGAGAAAAATGGGACCTTAATCTTTTGTTTAAAATTT
>JAOTRN010000009.1:10584915-10602371 GCA_028566695.1 Bagroides melapterus
GAGAGAGAGAGAGAGAAAGGAGAGAGGAGTTGTGGACACCATCACCCGTGCCTGAGGGTAGAGAGCAGACTGCTCGTGGCCCAGAGGCCTGCCTCCTGCTCTGTTAGCAGTTGGTTGTTACCTTGTGTTTCTTCAAGTGGGTGTGTTTCATAAGAAAAAGAGGCTGACAAGGCATTTACAACCCGGATCTTTAAAGGAGTTAGCATTTTTAACAGTTAGGTCAAAATAAAAATATCACAGAAGCACTAAGTGCTAAGTACCACGTGACTAATTTATTAATAACACTCTGAGAAAAAAGAATAGCAAGAGACAAACAGTGATGAGTCTTAATAAACTTCGTTCAACTTCGTTCAAATGAATAAAGACAGTCGATATATTTAAATAAAATGTTTTAATTCAAGTAAAATAAATAAAAAGGTAATTATCCAGTGAGTAACAGATTGTTGTAATGTTAGTTAGGAGATTAAAATCTAATCTCTATAACAGCTCAACTATTACTGACTATTATGACTATTAAACAAAAGTTTTAAATCTGCAGTGATCTTACTAAGCCCACGCTGGGACTCCTCTGAATTCTAAACTTAACAAAGAATCCTTGAGTCCTTTCGATCAAACAAAAAACTAAAAAAAAAAAACCCCTAATAAACTTCCCCTTTGGTGTAATTTGTATTTTGGACAATATGTGCTGAGGTGCTTAACTACTTTTTTAGACTTTCCCAACAGATGAGAGAGAAAATAATCCTCCTAGTTCTCATTCTTTACACATGTGCCTACTCAGGCACTGCGGATTTAAAACCTCGTCCGGAGCGGAGATCAAAACTAGGTGGAGTTTGTCTCCGTGTGAAAACATGACTGTTACTGAGAAGCCTCGTGAAGCTACAGTGTAGGCAGGAAAGAAATCAGCCTCAGTCTTTTGCTTTTTCTTATCATAATTGTGTGTATTTCTTACAACCACTAGGCGTGCTGTTGCGGTTGATTTCATAGAAGGCAGAAATAATTTCTCTTAAGATATCAGTTAATAGCAAAATAATGATGATAATGACGTTTATTAGTTATTAGTTATTAGCCTTTTTAGTTTATTCCTGTGTAATATCGTCGATTCGAGGCAAGGCACAACTACAAGTACAACCGTGGTTAAGATTAAGGCTCTGAGTTGTTGATCAGGATCAAGGTTCAAACCTCAGCACTGTCAAGCTGCCCCTGTCGGGCTCTTGAGCAAGGCCCTTAACCCACTCTGCTTCATTAGCGCGGTCTCATAACTGCCCCTGCGCTCTGAACTCAACCTCCTCAGTTGGGATATGCGAAGAAAAGATTTCTACTGTGCTGTAATGTCTATGTGGAGATTATAAAGGCTTCTATACCCAAATTTCACTCAGCAGCTTCTTTATTAAGAGCAAACTACTGTAAGAATTTCAGGCACAGAAGGAAAGAGGCAAGAATAATACTAGAAAGATGCTGAATCATAAAGAAATAATGCTATGAAAGTGACATAAACAAGAAAAACAGACAGAGCTTGACAGAGGAACATGAGAGTATTGATAAACTCTTCAACAATCAGAGAATAAACCAATGGCAAGACAGGGTGGAGACTGGATCAAATCCAACACAAAAACACGCCATGATAAAATAAATATTTATTTAAAGTGTTTTCCAGCATGACGTGTTGTTGCTTGTGCTTTTCTTGTGACACCCTGCTGGCTCCTTTAGTACCAGCTCTTCTAGCGTTCGGCTTCACAGTAAAAAAGCAGCATATTTTGATATTTTAGGCTTTAATCAGAGCTCGTTAATCTGAGAATGAAAACGGTGAATAGTTAATGGGTTGATTTAAGGCTTGTTTTTGCTGTTTCTCCTTAGTTTTCGGGCCCAGTTTCTCAAAAAAACAAACAAACAAACAAACATTTTAAAGCTAAGTGTTTTTTTTTTTACCCCTACAGGGTAGTGAGGATGCTCGATATGATGTTCACAGTTTACATTTAATGGTGATTGTGACAAGTTGCTAAAGTGCTGCGATGCTTCGTAACAACAATCACAAGATGAAGATTTCCATGGTAGCATCCTTGGTATGGATAGGAAGTATAAACTCTCTGAATCTCTAATTGCCTCATTAGCACTGAGATCTTTCCTACAGTATTTTGGAAATAGAATTCAGAGGAACGTAACAAACTTCGTTCTTTTCCACAAACAGTATAATAAAGATACTACAGGTCCAACATAGTAACAAAACCACTACAAACAACACATGTTTTTTATTTTCTTAAATCAATATGTGAAGTCTCATATTGGCTACAGCCAGCACCGGACATCCAGCAAGTCATTATTTACAGTCCAGTGGTGCAGCAGTGACATGATTGAAAGGGACATTTGCTGAGAAGGTTTTCTTATGCTTTGGCTTTTAAGAGCTGTCTGTTTCACAGTAACACTGGAGTGTTCCATTCCACTGTACCACAGGGGTGTCCCTGGGAAGTATTTCAAGCAATAAAGCCATTTTAGCCAGACAACCCCACTCTGGCCTGCCATAAGCTGGTTATTCAGACGTAATCACACCTGGGAGTCATGCATTCTTTCCCTTTCCCTCAGTTACTCAAGGCCTGTAACAAGCCTCTGGATGTTATGATGTAATGTGAGTTGAAAGCAGCTTGTCCTCACATAACTTACGGTGTACACTCGACACAACGAGCTGCTCGATTTCTGTAAGGGCAGATCTACAGTAATGTTCCTCACCGAGACTTCATTAGTTTCTTCAGATAGTAAAGACGCAACCACATACCACAATAACACCACGATTATTCTAAAGACAGTCATAATAAGAGGAGAGAATTAGAGCTCTGTGCTTTTTATACCGCTACAAGGAATCGTCATTTTCCATTGATATACTTTGTACGTGCTCGGAATAAATGACACACATGGCAATCACATCAAATCGTCGAAAGACTGGCTTTTTCTCTGTATCAGTAACAAAGTCATAATTAAAGCATGCATTCTGTAGTCTTAGTGCCTGAGTCCACAAAAAAAAACAAAAAAACAACAAAAACAACAAAGGACAACAGCGCAATATGCGTTTATAAAAGCATGACTTATGAAGGAAAGTGTACTTTCGACCTTAGGCCTAAATAATTTCATCTGTGCTTAAAAAATAAAACACACAGCAGTGTCCTCCAGCACGGGTTGTTCATACTTGATAGTAAATTAAATCTGTCACTGTGGTAAGTCTTTTATGTTCAGTTCGACTTATTGCATCATCTGGATTAAATCAAAGTTTATCTATTAGTCCAATTACACTAAGCTTACTTAGAATAATCAGTATTTCATTTAAAGATCCTGTTTTTAGTTATTTTATTTTTTTTTTACTGTAAACTTACACGAACCCAACTTCGTTGCATCACCCTTTCATGCACTGATTTAAATTTCTGCGTGCAGTTGAGGTTAATATTTACAAAATGCCAAGAATGTGGGGGGAAAAAACAAATAGTTATAATTAAGCCATGTTTTCTATCAACTAAACACGGAGAAGACTGTTGATAATTATCTTATCAACAGCTGTTGTTTTACTGCTAAATTGGAGAGATTTGCTTACTTTCTTACTATCTTAAATCAGCCAATCAAGTAGTAGTAGTAGTAGTAGTAGTAGTAGTATTAATCCCAGGTTTAATCAGAGGTTTAGGGTTAAGTCAATGGTTTGTCAAGTTAAGTGTATTTGTTTTTTTGTCCTCATACCGTGTAATTTACATGTATTTTAGTGTAAATGAAAAACTCTTTTTCAAACTGTGGTGTAAAGAAAAATGTACAAGAAATACGTCATGACAATAAATACTCAGGACTCCTGGGATAGACTCCAGGCTCCCTGTAACATTGTGTAGGATAACCAATACAGAATCTGATGGATAAATGGATGGAAGTGTGTAAGACAGAGAAAAGAGAAGAGACAGAGAAATGTCTTTTCCCTACTATCGGCTTTTTGTTTTTTTTGTTTTTTTTAGGACAGTTGTGCCAAACATTTCACTACATGTT
This sequence comes from Bagroides melapterus, assembly GCA_028566695.1. NCBI lineage: Eukaryota > Metazoa > Chordata > Actinopteri > Siluriformes > Bagridae > Bagroides > Bagroides melapterus. The sequence continues at coordinate 10,588,924 of JAOTRN010000009.1, forward strand.
GTACTGTGTATGATTGTATTTGACAATAAAATTTGAATATGAATATGAAGTGTATTAGATCGATTGTTGGCAACAAAATGTCCCTTAGCATCACTTAAAACTGAATTACATTCAGTCAAATTCTTGCTTAGCTCTAAAATCATTTAGATAAAGAATTCGTGTGGGTTAACAGTGTATCGTATGTGATAGTGAATCGTTAAGTAGTTAACTAGTAATTAGGCTTATGAGGCAAGAGTTCCTTTTTAATTCAAGTGAGGTAAATGTGACAAATAATGTATTGTGGTGAGTGAGAACGAAAAGAGGATTAGAAATAAACCGAGTGAATGATAGAATAAATAGAAATGTAATAGCTTAAAGAATCATAGAGTCTCAGTTAAAGAGGAGTTCCTCGAGCTGCTTAATTCACAGTGGCTTGTCATGATCTGCGTCGTTAAACGTTCATCAAACGCTTTACGTGTTTGCTTTACGTATTTAACAACACTAGCCAGTGAGGTAGAATACAGACAGAATTATACAATCTCTATACACTGCAGGTTAGAAAAAGTGTTGTTGCTTTGATGCCCAACTGCTTCAAGCAGAAATGCTGGGCGAAAAAACATCTTTTCCATTTCTCAGTGATTTACCATAGGTTTGTTATTGAGGTGTGAGGACTTGGTCCCAGAGCAGAACAGCAGGCCAGCTTCTACCCTGGAGCCCTGGCAGGAACTGATAAATACACCTGTATGAGCATATATATCAGACGAGCTCAGGCCACTCAGCAGATAAATCGGCACTGCAGGTCACCGGGAACACTGGTGAGAGGAGGTCTCTCGATGCTCCTGCTGCACAGCGCGATATTTCCCACTCTGTCCCTTGCAGCCCTGCAGACGCTGCTCCAGGAAAGCGTCTGGCTAAATGAAACACCAGCGCCATGCAATTTTACTAGTTTCCCATCAAAATTTCCATAATTCATTTCCATGCATTTTTTTTTCCTTGGGAGTACACTGGAGAGGCCGAGGGAGGAGCAGACAGTCCTAATGCGCTCCCTCAGTGAAAGAGAGGGTTACACCGGGCTGCCAAATGAGGCAGCAAACCCTCAGTAATGGGCAGAATCAATCACAGAGCAAACGGCCAGCTCCTCTGTGCGTCTCGGCATGGCGCAAGCCTTTGGCTTATAAACGTGTCAAATTCACGGGCAAATCTCTTCAGAGAGACATTCTCAATACCAAACACTTCAAAGCTATTTCCTCTCTGTTGTTTCTTCCTTCATCAATAAATAAAATCAGATTGACTCTTGCACGGTCTCCAGGCTTGGAGTTGGCACTGGAAGACTTGGGGTGCTCTAAAGCATAGTAGCTATTCTCTTTGTCTGCATGGTTAAACGTTTCCCAGCAGTTTATTTTCTGTCTCTACAGCTGATCCCTGACATCTCTCGTTGTTCTCATCCGCACGGTTCCCACTTGAATTGCTGAGGCAGACGCAAACTTTTGAACGAGCGTTTTTTTTTTTTTTTGTTGTTGTCTTTTTTTTGTACTTCCTTAGAAGAGAAAAGACTCATGTAACCACCCATAGAGTTCAGCAACCAAGGACACACGCATACACACAATGTGTTTCAAAAGAAGCCTGATTAAAGTTTTACTTCCCAACGCAAACACTATTTCCTGTTCTTTTCATCCACCATCAGCTACATACTGTCCACATTTACATTCTGTATGGAGCTTTCATATATATCTATAAAGCATTTAATAAGACTTGGCACTGATGACTCTTTTGTAAGCCATGAACAAACCAGAGACACAACCAATTTGTAGTCAGGGAACAAGAATAAGATGTTTATCTATCGCTCTCTCCCTCTCTCTCATGCCTGTGTGTGTGTGTGGAGTGCAGAGACTGGCTGGACACCAGGTGCTCATGTAGATGTAGAGCATTTTTCCCTGTGGCGTGATAAATTGGTCCACATAAAGAGGGTATTCATCCAAAAAACTACAGTATGCCTTGCATGTCCCTCAGAGGAGACCGAGCTGTGAGAAATAAGGGGAGAGAAAAAAAATCACTTAATCAATCAGCATCTAGCTTATCATTACTAACACCCTATGACAGCTTAAAATGCTGTTTAAATTTCGTTGTTTCTACGTGTCACTTTTCACTTCGCAGCGAGCTTTCAAAAACAACTCTAAGGTAATAAAATAAGGCTGTTGCTGTTGCTATAGTAACAATAACCACTGTCTGCAAAATATCATACTGGAATTACTGTATTTTGGCGTAACTGTCTATCATTGCGTCACTTTAACCTGTCTAAACAAACTGCAGAAACAATGAGCAACGTTTTTGATCATTTCCTTCCAAACAATGCTGAGGACCTCAGATTGTTTTGAACGTTTAACAGAGCTCGTACTCAGATCAGACCATTCGCAGAAACGAACGTCACTTCACGCGGCTTTTCTCCACATTTCACACAGAGATATCTATTTCAGGGGACGACACAACAAAAGTTCACACTCCTACTCTCGGTTATCTACACGGTTAAAGGGTATAAAAAGAAGAAGAAGAAAAAAAAAAGAACAGAATTCTCAGCGGGAGATTTTGCCTGCAGTGAGACACAGGTGGATGGAGCCGGGAGCAGGGTCACGGTAAAGATTTATATTATGTACAAAGTAAAGAACAAGAAGAAGAATGGCCGTTCACGGTGCACTTGCAGTGAAGCGAGCGAAACAGCTGTTCGCAGTACGAGAGGAAGTGGTCAGGTAAGACAAGGGCCTGGAAATAATAATCATAGGCCCATCTGCTGACCTGGGACTGCATGGCCCCAGGGCCCCAGGCACGGAGCCCTCCGTATGGAGCTCAGCCCCAAATCTGAGCAACTCGTTCAGCCCCAGCGAGGCTACTCACGCGCTGCTGACACACAGCCACATGCTCTCATTCTGCTCTGTGCTTCAGCTCTGCAACAATGGCTAGCACAGCGCAGACGTGTTACTGATTAGTGCTGCGACCACGGAGCCGAAAAGCAGACACATGCCACATGCCTCAGCTGTACAGAAGGAGGATTACGGGACGGAGTATCCTGCTGCGTGTTGAGAGCAATTACCGTGATTTGTGATTTGTTGATGTGATCGTTTGTTCGAATCGCATTCAACGGGATAAGTACTGCTACTCACGGATTTCACAGTATTCACTAGGTACACAGTGAGTTCGTCTCAACATCAAAGCAAAGAAGAAAAAAAACAAGCGCAGAAGTAGCAGTCCAGGAGCTCATATTTCCAAAAGCCAAACTAGATTAATTTAACCATTTATTTGATGTGTAATAGCAGTGTATGATGTGGCGTTAATGAAAGCCGGGATTAAAACATTTATCACATTAGCACTCGTATAAGTAATTTCCCACTCACGCATCCTTAATGGCTTCTCCAGGAGCTGATCAATAACGTGTTATACTGTAATTGACTGATGAGCAGGCTGAAGAGAGCAAAAAAGTCGAATTATAATTATATATGATGAAAAGCAAGAGGCGATATAAAACATGAGGAGAAGCAGCACGCTCCTTAAGACGAATGGAGCCAAAGGGCCTAGCCGTCACCCCGCTCTCGTCGAGCCTTTCTCCAAACCGCTCTTTTCTCCCTTTGAACCCACTTAACAGACACACTGACAGGCTCAGAGTCCTCGCCGTAGCCCAGGCTGGCTAATTACCAGCGCCGAGGCTCCACAAAAGAAGAGTTCTCCTTCTTGGCATCTGCTGCAAGAGAAGCCCCATTATTTCAACACTGAGTGAGGGCTTTTCTGCTGCTGCTACAGTGCTGTAGTGGAGCACATGAAGAACACACAAGCCATAAATCAAAGGCGTGCAGGATAGGTGCACGGCTTTATCACAGGATACTGCAGAAAGAGAGTCATTGTGCAAGACTCTAGAAAAGATATAGGCAATTAAAATATAAGGAAGATTCATTCCTGCTTATAAAAAATAATACAATATAGTTTTCAGCTAATATTTACAAATTTAGGAACGTGCTGTATAAAATTGAAATTCTTTTTCATTGTGATATGGACTTACATTTACATTTCTACATGCTTTAAAAACAAAAGCAAACTATACATGATTTCATGACACTGATAAAATTATATTAAGCTTTATATAAATGTTCACGCAAATTTGTTGCTATGTTATAAAATGATAAAAATCTACAGATCGACGAGATCGTTTTCCTTCCTGTTTGCACCTTAGCTGCAAGAGTTTACAGAAATGAATATGTACGTTATAATACAGATACAGCCGCCATATCTGGTAATATAAACTCTGACGTCTCTGTTAATTACATTATGTTCGTGACACGAGTTCGATCACGCTCAGTGGAACCTTCATAACCGTATCCAATGAGACGTAACTTTGAGTCGCTGTAAATACACAGACATACAGTAGAAATACATAGACAAAAACATTTGAGTACAGATTATTTTCTTTCACATAGTTTTATGTACAAAGTGTTAGACATTACAATAAATCAATTATTATTTAGCTTACTGAGAGACCGTGAATCGTGTAAATTTACATCTTATCTTACGTGTAATTGGCGACGTGTTATTCCTATAGGTCTTACTGTCAAGTGAAGGCAGAAAGGATTTGATTAAAACAGGCTTGTAAGAGTTGCACAGTTCCTCTCCTGGGACTGGACTGGAGTCAGACTAATCTATTTGTTCACTGGGAAAGCTGGGAGCATTTTAGGATGAAGCATGATGTCATTTAACAGCTAAGACCTGACGTAGTTCACAGCTTAATGTATTATGTATGAATAGTCAGGTCTGCTTTAGGTAGATAAACTTGTATAAGTGATATGGATGGATATTCCAGAAAAGGTTCAGATCATACCGTAGTACAGAGCTGAACCTGAAGGACCGAGGACATGATTTGTTCAATTCACTTTTAGCAATGGACCTTGTCTTAAAGCAGCATTACAGAACATAAGAAATATAGTACAAAGGTTTACTATACAAAGATTAATATTAGACTTCTATTTAAATGTGTTTGTATTTATCCCTAATGAACAAGTCTGAGGTGACTGAGATGACTCCTTTTGATAAAATAGAAGAAATCTTGAGAGGAACCAGACTCAAAAGTGAACCTCATCCTCATTTGGGTGACACTAGAGGGTGTGATTATTAACTGTTATAAACCTCAGAGAGTGTTATTATGAATAACGTCCTTTCTACAATCAGAAACAGTCAGTTTGTTGTCCTCAAAGACCACATGAATATGACATCATGTTAGTTATTATTTATATATATATATTATAGTTAATATATATATATATACTGTATATATATATATTATTATCATTGCTCTTCAATTAGCAAGCTGTACCAACTACATGTTATTTACGTATTTGAAATGTACACACACACACACACACAGACACAAAAAAGTCTTTGCTCCCAGACACAGAAGTGTAATGCAAATGAAACCTTTATTGTTTAGGATCGAGACGTTTAAACAGATCGTCATCATCTACATATTATTGCTGACTTCCTGAAAATGATTTCTCTTATGCACACTGGGCCATAAATTTTGCAAGCAGCTTGTCAGTGATGATAGGATTGATGCAAATTGGTAGGGCTGAAGAAAACAACAACTTTGCTGAGGTTCCCACTTTAAAATGAGAGCGCTACCTACAAAGCACAGGCAAATTTTAATTATATCGATTCAGCTTCACAAAAACGGATAATTCTTCTACCAAGTGCGGGAGTCAGCACTGTCTGTGCCTACAGTCTCTGCCGTGGGGGGCCAGTGTGTTTTCTAAAGCCTTACACTTCACTCTGTCAATACACAAAAATCACACAAAGCTTAGTTTTCACCTCGCCTGACACAATGCCGGAAAGTTCCATAACAGAGTAAAGAATGAGAGCATTATTCAACGCTCCTCTTCAAAAACGATCCACACTGCAAAATGCAAACAGACACGAAAAAGTATGAAATTATGTGCCAGCGATTTCATGACAATTTCTGATGGTATTTTAAAGAGGAGCCTCAATCTTTGTTGTGCAGTATATAGCTTTCCATTTTCCTGTTTTGGTTTAGCTTTTTTTTTTTTTTTTTTTAACTTTTTTTCTCATTTCCTGGCTGCTGAAAGTTAAGAAGGAAGAAAGACACGATATAGCAGAATAAAAGTGGTTAAATCAAATCCCAATATGTTGACCTGCGGTGTCAGAAAATAACTCAGTCTTCCATCGTGAGACTTTATTATTCGTGTTATTATTATTATTTTTCACATAGACCACCGTCACGCAAACAGAGAGCTTTTCATCATGGTTATCTAGAAGAGGAAGACGATGGAGGAAGAATCGTTTCAGACATGTTCGCTGTGTCGTTTTCCTGCGTTAGCTTACAACTTTACCTCTTCAACACGTCTGCTTTTCTTTTCAGTTTTTCTCCTGTTTGGACTTCATTCGAAAAATGTTAACGCGGCATCAGATCCGGAGGCGACTGTGTAACGTATTAAGTTGTAAGTTACGTCTTGGTAAATGTGTGTAATGAATAAAATTTGTTGTCTATATTAATGCAGACACCTGGTTGTGTGAATATTTTCACAGCTCATTAGAATTTAATAATAATGGACATGTGCATGTGATGACAGAGACAGATCTCTTGGGAACGGTCATTTTCTCAGCTGTACCCAGTCCGTGCCATGTGTGTGTGTGTGTGTTTGTGTGTGTGTATGTGTGTGTGTGCTCTGTCAGTGAGCCTGAGCAGATGGTGAATATCTCTGAACCCATAAAGACAATCACATGTTAAATACAGATGACACTGTAATCTTTCCTCTTATTCCTGCAAGTGCACTAAATTCCTTTCCCGGATGAACCTTGTAAGAAATTTTCTTGTAAAGCGTTGTTCTGCATGATGTACAAACACCTACTGTAAGATTATAACTATTATTCGATCCTTGTACTCACTCAAAGCACAGGTCAAGTGTGTCACGATCATGTTGTTCCTATTACCTATACTGCAAGCTCAGTGATCTTTTACGCTGCTTTAGAAAACACAGTCAGAGAAGGGGAATGTTCTCCGGATTGCCCGAGGCATGAATTAGTTTCCACCTGCCCTCCTCTGTTATACACTTAGCACCTCTCTCTCTAGGTAATGGCAGCTGGTTAGAGCCAGGGGCTAAAATAACTAGCCCTTTATGTTCCCTCAGTTTGTTTTGAAGGGTGAGAGCAGAGGCAGCCATGGATAATTTTGCCAGGTTAACTACTCTGACCTAAAGGTAATTGTCATTAAAAATAGCTCTGTCACAAGCGTTTTATGTTTCCCCTTCATTTTGTACTTTAACGTGTGCTGCAGAGAGAACAGGGCCGTGTGCGGCGCGTGCGAGACAGGCGGCTCCGTGCAAATGCTGCGGTGTCACTGACAGTTCAACGCCATCCAGTAATGTTCAGCCAGGATGATTGATGAAACTCTTCCAATGCACATATTTCACAGAAAAATATAACATACATCATAATCAGTGCAGCCATAATGATCCGTCTTAATTTGTCAGGTGCAATGTGATCATAAAATATCCTAATCTGATACCTGACAAGAAATGGGGGAGAAAAAAAACCCACTAGAATGGCATTGACACTCAACATATTCCTGTAGGTTTAATTTAATCTTCCTTGCTGAGAATTGACCGTTGCATTACACGTTACACGTTACAAGCTGTTGAATATATATACGGGCAGAAAGCCCGAGCTTGGTCTACGATCTATTCTGAACGTCTGATGAAAACAAGCCGTCCTCTTGCTCCAGTACGTTTCAGCATTCTACTGTACCACTTTGCCTGAACTCTGGTCTCTGAAAGCACTCTTAATTGCATTTGGGATTTGAATGGGAAAGCCTACAGTGAGATGCAGGCAGTGCGGCTCGAATTAGCGACCGGCTGGATGCAGTTGCAACTCACTGAAGCCTTGACAGTGCTTTGTAGCGAATGATTGTTCTCCAGACAGCTGAGTGAGGTACAGCGCTCACTCTCTACATTGTTTGAAAGCCCAAAAGGATATGCTCCAGCATCATCAAAGTCCAGCAAGCCTTCAATGTGTCAGCCTGGGCTTAATCTCATCCGCTGAGGGCAATGCCTCTGATCACTCTATTCAATCGATGGCATTTGAATAAAGAAATATGCCTGCGATATTTCAGAGTTGCACTATTCTTGAAAAGGCCAATCTTTGGCTACAAATTTGACAGACGCAATCAATCACAAGTTTCCTCACTCACTCACAAGTTAAAGTTGATATTAGCCTAAATGGGACACATCTGTTTGCTTCTGGTGGAGTCGAAGCTTGATTAATTCTCGAGTCCTTTTTATTTTTAGACGCTGTATTTTTTTTTTTATGTATTGCCGCATGGTAATGTGCGTGAGTAATGTAAATTATGCTGCTCCTTTGCTCGCAGTAAGGGATGCACATGGGTAAACAGTGAACATAAATGTCCACAAAAGCAGGGAAGACAAACAAACTCGGGCCACGCTCTGCGCTTAAACTCCGTTTTGCGCCGATATTTTTCATCTCCTCTATCACCTCCAGTCTCTCGCTGGAGATCACTGGAGAATTTCTTTTTCCATAGCTGAACTTTTCAAAGAGAAAATTAGTCTTCTCCCCTCCAGCTGAGTTCAAGGACAGGTCTGGACAACCTGGAGAAACACACGGCGGCTAAGACCTTGGCTCGAGATGGGAGATGCGTCTGGGGACCATTTCATGCCTGAACAGAGCGAAGACAGAGCCATAACCTTAAGCCCCGGGTTTCCTAGATCGATAAGAGTTGAATCTGTGAAAACGTTTTGCCTTTATTTAGCTCTTCTAACATGTTAGCCTCCTGCGTTTTGTTCGGTTGTTCAAAACAAGCAGGACATGCAGAAAGCTTTTGGAACGATATCAGCTTTCGATACACATGCAACATGGACCTGCTTTCACGGTTTGGAACACTTCGACATTTCATCATGTTTTTCACCGATCATGTCCCACAGTGGGGTATAATTGCGAAAAACTTGCCAGACTTCTCTATTATTAGTCGTGCGATTAAAACCCTTACCCTGGTCAGATGGTCAACGCTTGAGGGCAATGTGTCACACTGCATGGGCACGAAAGGTAGCCGAACAATGCCTATCGAGGACCAGGTGCAGCCACAGCCAAATTTGGCTACAAACCACCATTGTGAGAAATTGTGAACAATGTTACATACATCGGAGGCTGATTTGAAAAGAATGGCTCATAGTTATGAATATTCTAATGACCCTTAAGAGCCTCTACAGCAGTCAGGGTTATCATAAAAAAAAAAAAATCAGCTATGGCTCAGTAGTCTTGTATGCGTGTTTGTTATACTGTTATTACATACACTTGGATCTGGTTATGTCTTTAAATAAATTCTAACATCCCAAGTTTTGACCTGTTTTTGTCCACATTAAGGATTTTTTGGGGTTCTGAAATCTGAGCTACAGATGAAAGCAGACTTTAGGTTTCACTCTGTGGTACATTGTTATATTTGGTCTGTACTAAATCTGTCATTTTGCATACATATTCTACAGCGTCGGTGCAGTCGGAATGAAGCTTTTTGACCTAGTTTGATCCATTTATTTAGATAAATGGATCATCTGTAAAATGAGTCTAAAGTCTAAACTATAAACATCACATGAGCAACAGAACATGGAGACAATTAGATGGAAAAGATAAAAAAAAAAGTTTAATATTATTCACAATATACTGCAACTATACGATTTTTTTTTAATCACCCCCTAAGACAAGGACAGCCAAGTAAAACTTTACCATTTTTATCTGTGACTATTTCTATATTCTCGACTATGAATATCAGTGATCTGCATCATGAGAAAAACTGTAAGATTCAGTGAAAATCATTGATATGCTTTAGTCTTTTTTGGACTTTTTTGGACCTGGAAATATGTATTTATGGCTCATGTGGCTCTTTCTCTGCGAACCTGGCACTTTCTCTCACATTCAGATCATCATCACGCTTTACTACATATACTATAAATTACTATAAATGTCATACGTACATATATATATATAGTATTATGTATTAATATTAATGCTGAATCTTTAGCACTTTCTTTTGCAATAGACAAGTTGAAATATGCTTAACGTCGTCTGCGTGCGCCTGAATTGAAAATCCGTCTGAATGTGTGAACGTGTCATGTGTTACAATGAAACTTTGAAACTATAGGTGGGATGGGAAATAAATGGTGACGACTTATTAGAGGCATTTTGCTCAATGAATAATTCCAGAACTAAAAAAAAAAAAACCCACACACACTACACAGAAAAGAAAAAGAGTAGAGAGACGCTGTAGTTATCTGTTTCCCGGTTGAAGTTTTGGGGTTAGAATAAAGGAGTTGAGCGTCCTTGTAGAATATGGATGATAAATCGTCCCTGCTGTATTGATACTACGGTTATGAATCTTTCAAAAGGAGACACTGTAGCGAACGGACGTGCCGGAAGATTTATATCGACACGGGTTCAACTTTTACTGATCAATACGCAATTTTTTTCGGGTTTAGCTAGCAATTGCTTGCTATTAATAGATATTATGATCTTGAGATTGTTTTAGTTACTGCCAAAGATTTTGTATGATATCGTTTACGTTAAAGGTATATGCGCTGGTGATGGATGTTGTGATCTGATCGTGCTGTTGAGATGAGGGTTGAGGGCTGGTGTTGGGAAACTGTGCAGCCCCTGAGTGAGCGCTGCAGGTAAAAGCCACTTTGCTTATGCTTGCATGGAGCTGAACCTGAACACACACCTGAATTCTGGCCCAGTGTACACCTGAGCACAGAAGCGCTGAACCATCCTGACCCTGGCTCTGCAGGCCACTCCTCAGAGACAACCCAATCAACACAGGACCTACACAGCCCGTGTTAACACACACACGCGCGCGCGCGCGCACACACACACACAGCCAATAGAGAATGCAGTAGCAGAGCTATGTGCTAACATATAAGTGTGTACATGTCTTAATATTAATATATCTCCTGTAGTATTCATCAGCGCATGCAGCACAGCTGATAGAAAAGAAAATTCATTTTGGTGAATATCTCCATCTTGTGGACGTAACTCGGTGCCTCACAACGGATAAAGCTTTTAATAGGTGTCACCTGAGATTACAAAAATTAATGACTTTTTTATTTATCTAAACGAAGAGTGAGGGAAGGTAAATAAAGAGCAGAAAAAGAGAGAAATAAGAAATAAGAAAAGAGTGTCTTATTTTGGTTTTGAAACATGTCGAATATATTTATTATAACAGTAGTTATAAGAAAAAAGAAGAGGGAGCAGCTAAAGAATAACTTTACATTTTTAAAAGTGATGAAATAAAAGATCAAGGCATGAAGAAATCTGTATATTTTGAAAGTTCGAGAAATAATCGCCAACAAAGAGTTGAAAAAAGAAGAAGCAAGACCAGAGGTAAACAAGAGACTCTCAAGAGTGGAGTCATTTGTCCGCATCTCTACCTGCTCAGGGTCAGACAGGAAATGAGATGACTTTATCATTGTTGTCACTTTGCCTTTGGTTGGTTAGTCAGCTTCCTCTCATGGATTGGCTTCTCGGATGACGGCACAGGTGAAACCCACGGAGAACAGTCCTCCCTTTCCTGCCTGCTCTTCCTCTCTTAAACAGCCCCACTTTTTAATATGCAACATCTGTGTCGGGGAGAGCGTTCCAAAATGGCTGTTCCTTGGAGGCTGGTGGCGGAGTCTGGCTCAAACTTAGGCAAAGGGGCGTTTGTGACTGTGAGGTTATACACAGATGTTAGCGTCGTCCACAATGTCGCTCCGTCCTTTGCTACAATGGCCCGGGGAGGCCTATTTTTGGGAGTGTGCTTTATCCCCTTTTCTTTCTAGCTATATCGTCTGTCCCTCTCTCCATGTTATAAGCCTACGCTTGGCTTGCTTGGGTCGGTGACCCCTGCTTGGCAAGGTGCTACACAGGCCATCCACAGCATGTTTTTGGGCATGGTTGTGGAATAGTAGAACACCGGTGCCCCCCTGTGATCCAATAGCATGGGCACAAACCTGTCACAAAACTCAGAGAAAGTTGCAGTAAGGATGTTCCTCCACCTGCTGCTCCTCTGGGATTTGTGCAGCTCGGAGTGCGTGGCTTAGGGACTTGTTAAAAATCACAGAGATGCTGCAATAGAGCTGAGAGCTGGAAGATGGAAGAGCTGGCTATGGCTCCTGTGTGACTCACAGACCTGAAGTTTGAGCGCTCGCTGAAAAAGAAAGTCACAGAGAGAACGAGTAACTGCTCTCTAACATAAGCCATCAGATGAAACCCTAGTAGCAATGCATGGGCTGGAGAACACTGGGGAAGATTTCACCACCTAACATGTTCCTAGAAACCGGTCAGCATTTCCAACGTGGAAAAATTCTTTCTCTAGGTCATGATATGTGGAAAATTATTTACGCAGGCAGAGGAAATATGAGTTATATTAATATTTTTCTGCTTTAAAGTAGGACTAGGATCTAAAGGGTCATAAGAAATCAGAAGTGTTATTCTTCCAATTTTTAAATTGACCCACAAAAAAAAAGACAGGAGAGGAATGGAAATTAGATAAACAATAAAAACAGGACGTTGAAGAACAAACATTAAAAAAAACAACAAAAAATGTGTTAAAAAAGAGGAGAAATTCAGACCTTGTTGTTGTTGTCATTACAGGGTACATTTGAAAATAGAAGATGCTTCTGCTAGTTTTCCCACACATCTTGAGCCGAGTCCTCGTGACAGCCCTCCACTCCATCCCAGCAAATTATCCACATGAGTTGCCGCGAACAAAAACAGCCCAGTACAGAGGAACGGAGGCTGGGCCGCAGCCATGGACGCCGTCCCGGGATGGGAGACACATGTCACTTTGGATCAGCATTGTCCATGTTTCTCACATCAACGCTATGAGAGACAGCAAAAACATACAAAAGGGCAGACGAGAAAGCAGCTTAGTAAGCATAAACGCCGAAGCAGCGTTTTTTTATGTTGTTTTTTCATGAGCTTGACTAGCATGATGTCTAAAGCTCTAGCGATGTGCGTATATGTTACACTATGTAGAATATGTATTATAGAGCATTTTTATTAATATATTTCCTTAAAAGTACATTTTATTGTTAGTATAGTAATATAACAAATTATAATAATAATTTAGTAAGTGCAGTTTTCTCACAGGCCTGAAGGAAAAAGCATACAGTAAGTTATCACTCGAGTTTAGGCTGAAAGAGAAACGAGAACAAGATCAGTGGAGTTTAAACGTACTGTAGGTTGAGGTTTCCACCCAAAACTGGGCCTAAAAGTAACACAGAAACACTGTGGGAAATGAAAAATAATCATGCCACAGGTTAATGGTCAGTTTAACAGACCAGTAACACACGAGTACTGGATCATCTTTGTCTTGTGATGTAAAATCTCAGAAAGATAAAGAGTGTGAGACTATGCTGTGTGTGTGTGTGTGTGTGTGT
>JAOTRN010000009.1:10618863-10645271 GCA_028566695.1 Bagroides melapterus
AAAAAAAGATCTTCACAGATAATGGGATTAAGATTATGAAGAAATTGGATGTAAATGAATCATTGACATTCATATTCTTGGCTTTTGGATGACACCCTTATCCAGAGCCACTTACAGAAGAGGATAGATTCTAGATATATAATGAAAATATGTGTAATAAGGATAAGAAATCTCCCTTTATTTATATTGTTGCATGGCAAAACCAATTTTATTATAGTTGTGTACACCAAAGCCACCTGAACTGGTTTCTGTGAGCAATGGCTATTGTAACTCTGTTGGCATAGCTGGCTGGCATGGCTAGAAATTGGGGTTGTTGCTAAACCTTGTACATGTAAACCTTGAGTTTATATCTGGTTTATAAAATATAAATAAATGATAATCTTTTGGAATTAGCCGGTGTGAGCATGTGAGTGAAAAAGTGTTTACTGTACTTAACTATGTTTGAAAGCATAGTTAAATCCTACCCTAGATAGGATTTAAGTTTGTGTATATTTCTCCCACTGTTCCTAGGTTACCTAAGAATAATCTCTAAAAAGTCAATACATTTAAAAGAACAAATACAAATAAAATATTCTTAGCATGCCGCAGAGGAGCCGAAGGTTAATTACTGATATCATTGTTTTTTTTTCTCCAATAGATCATTAACACAATAATTTGTTGTGTGTATGGACACGGTAGAAATATTTCCACAATTCTAAAGACATATTCGTCTCCTGTTAGACTCCTCATAGCTTTAGTCTCTGAAATTAAACCCTACTGAATTCCTGTGGTATGAACTGAAGCCTGGACAGACTACAAAAAAAAACCCTCCAAGACACTACAAGGAAGCTTTAAAAAATATATCCACAGCAGGAACAGGGAAATAGACATTACAGGAAGATGCTACGTGTTGTTATTTTTGCATGGCCATATTTCGTGTTCATTTGCATGAGTGTATTTAAGAAAATGAATCCGGTAAATATTGTTATACTTTCCTCAAGCAGCTGAAATGAAAGCTGAAAAGGTCAATAGAGAGAAAGTCTTCTTTTGTTTCAAAGGATTTCCCGGACGCTAAACACACATCTACCTAAAAATCTGACAAACTGTGTTTATTAAAGGCGCTGCCCCGTGTTATTTCGACAAGCCTGACAAAACATTAAAGTGTGATAAAGAATCTGTTATGTTATGGTAAAATGTAGCGCTGGCATAGATAAGAATTAGGACGGAGCAGTGCAGTAATAATGTGTTTGTTCTCCTGTCATTAGTTAGAGTTATATGGTACAACGGTTTTTTTTTACAGAACTTTGGGGAGATTAGGGGAATGCCACTACAAGAAGACAATAGGTTATTCATGCTTGGAAAGCAGGTGGCAGCGTAAACATTTAATTAGTGCTGAACCTTTAGTTATCTCAGTGCAAACGGTCGTCTGTGTTAATTTGCTCATAATACATGATGTCATGCCAATTACAGGACACATGCCAGCTGTATTGCCTTTGAATTGTTCGCCAAAGCTAATGTTGACTTTTAAAACAGTGCAAATAACAGCCCGAACCTGCATCTGTAAAGTGGAATCTTGATCAACACGGTTCTCACGCATATCTACCAGCTACAGATCAATGTATAACGCTTAGCCTTCGTTCATAAATCAGACATGCAGCCCACTCGGTTCCAGCGTGGTCATCTTTCCAAAACGTGCTTGGAAACATTAGGTTGCTGTGGAACTGTGGCATGGCGTCATCAAACGGATACAGCCTACTTGATACAAATCTAAACAATAGGACTGGTTTGGTTCCCAGAGAATCATCTTTACTACTACTGAGCTCTGTTTGGCAAACACAGACGACTTCCTCTTTCAATGCCGATAAGACTGGCATTTTCCTGTGACTCAATTACCCATACGTGTTCTTCAGCGCTGGTTCTATTTTGTTACGGTTCCGCTTTAGCAATTTGCAGGACAGGCCTGACGTCAGGTCACGTATGTTGAACGGTGAGAACATGGAAACTCTAATTCCCCAAATTCAACATAGACATTTGTACATTTTGTGTAATTTTAGGACTGTCAGTTTATTCTTAATGTGTGTTTAAGGTTGGGGTTATCAAGCTGGTACAGAATTTTAGATTCAACACTCAGCCGTGACATTAAAACCACCTGCCAAATATTATGTCGACCTTCATTGTGCTAGCAAAACAGCTCTGACCGATCGAGGCATGGACTCCACAAGATCGCTGAAGCTGTGTTGTAGTATCTGGCACCAAGATGTCAGCAGGAGATATTTTCAATCCTAAAAGTTGTGAAGTGAAACCTTCGTGGATTGGAAGCTTGGTGTTTGTCCTGCATCCCACAGATTCTTGACTTGATTGAGATCTGGTGGAATTTGGGGAATTTGGAGACCAAGTCAACTCTTTGTCATGCTCCTCAGCCTATTTCTGTGGTATTATCCTGCTGAAAGACTCCCCTGCGGTTAGGGAATCTTGTTCCCATGACGGGGATTAATCGATCTGCAACAATATTCAGGAAGGTGGAATCCATCTAAGTGTTGCACATGCACCCGGCCATCCACATGATATACATAAAATATGGTTTATCAGAACAGGCTGCCTTTTTTCCACTGCTCCATAGCCCAGTTATGATGCTCACATACACATTCTAAGTAAGTCTACTTCTACACAACACCATGCACAGCGAGCTGTGATACGTTGTGTGTTCATAACAACCATTAAATTCAGCACTTTGTGCTACAGTAGCTCTTCTGTAGGATTGGACCCAGAGGTACTAGAAGTCTCTTCAGGCTTCTACAAGATGCAATAATTAAATCCAAATAAATATTTGATAATACCAATGAATCTAGTGAACCAATGAATTGTTTGTCATTGTGTCAGTAATAATACATTTATAATCAGTTCTCTTTAATAAGTTATTTATATTTTTGCTCAAATAATTTCTCACATTGCCATTTAAACAGATGCACATCATATGATCTTTACACCTCTGTAAAATACATCATTTAAGCATTCCCGGTGGGAGTTAATCTATACACCCATCAGAGATTACACTATACTAGTGACCACATTGACTAATATAACAACTTTTCACTTTCACTTTTGGTTAAATCTACCAGAAGGTTAATGGTTAATATCTTGTTTATCTTTGCCCAAGTCAGTATTCACTTTTTTGTGTACATTGATCCTGTATTGTCTTGTATGTTTATACAGAAAGTAAGAATTTTAACTTCATTCTTCACTTTCAATTTCACTTCAATTTTCAGAATAAAAGAGAAAATAAGTTTATATTTGCAGATCATACACAACATCTTTAGTATATCGAGTATGTATGTGTGTGTGTCTATTCTCTCCCATTTAAACAGAGAAATGCTTTTATTATATATAAAATGAAATATATATATTAAAAAAAAAATACTGGGGCATATATTTAAAGATACTTGATATTTGAAGATACAGATGGTTTCTTATAATGCTGAATGTTGGTTTATGTATGCTGCATGACTCTCTATTAGTTAATTAGAGTGGAGACAGACAGAGAGAGAGAGAGAGCACCTGTGTAGCTAAGCAACAACTGAATCACTTGTCTTTTCTCTTTCACTCACTGTGTAAAGTGCAGCCCTAAATCCTGTCTTATTTGTGTAAAGTATTTAAATATATAGTGTATATAATGTTGATCCAAATGTTAAGAGCCTAAAATTGCCTTACACATACATAATCTTTTTCTCACACACCATCAAAGACGTACTAACTGTACAATAATATTGTCTATTCTGCCCTGTCCAAATCTCTCGGGCCTATCCCAGGAGAACTGGGCATGCAGACTACATTTAAAGGCATTATTCACTCATTCTCATCTATAGGTGTATTAGATGTATATTTTTAGGAGGTTGGAGAACACAGAGAACATGAGGAGAACATGTGAAACTCTGCACAAGCAGTAAATGGATCATAGGATCGAACCCAGAACCTGGAGCTATGAGGTGGCAACTGTAGCCACTTCACCACTATATCGCTCATTAAAGTTAACGTAAAGAAATTAATCAAAAACAACTTTAACTCTAATGTTGATCTATCCAGTTAAAGTGCATGTACATGATTCTCTTGTGAATTTCATCTTTCTTATTAAAAGTACTAATATAAAAAGGATAATTATAATAATTATTCCTAATAATGTAATGTAATGTAATGTAAGATTTTAATGTTTTCTTCATGTGGTTCAGATTTTTTTCAATAAAACTGTTAAGTGCAGTTAAGAGTTTCAAGCCCTTAGGACAACATGATATTTATATCGATAAGCCATTTACTGTGCTATGTGTCATAAATGTCAGTTTATTATCACCAGTTACTCTGAAGGTCAACAGTGTATTGTACGTAGGGGATAGAAATTTCAATAGCATTCAACTTTAAATTCTATTTATATTGCAGAGATTACATACAAGGTCATTTTTTGTAGCAGATAGCAACATGGTGGAAAAAAAAACAGGCCAAAGTCCCTTGATTTATAGGACCCTTGATTTACATGTTAATACTAATAACACCACTTACTGACAGCCTGTCTAGCATTTTCAAGAGTTTATTCATACTTAATGGAAGAGAATTGATATATTTATGTGTATAAGTCTGTCTGCATGTTGCTTTGGACTTTTCTTTCATGCTATCAAATTTATTAGATTTTGCAATAGATAAAAATTGGGGGTCTTGTGCTTTGTTTGTACTGACGATTTAAATGACTGAAGCAACTCTGTTTGATATCGAATTCTTTTTTCTTTTTCTTTTTTCAAATAATGAAGTCCTTGTTGCAAAAATGTAGACAGCTAATTATTTAACAGCCTTAAAGAAATGACAGACAGGCGTGAGAAGTTATGATGAGTGTATTAACATGAAGTGGGTCTTTGTATGAGTTTTGTGGTAATAGAACTTTGTTCTTTAAAAAAGTCAACATAATCTTATTCCTTTCATCTTATGCTCAAGTTATCATCTGGAGAATGTTAAAGAATTTATTAGTATTTATAAAGTATTTATAATTTTGTTGTTATTCTTGTGTGTATTGTTATATGAGAACTGAGATGAAGAAAAGATGGACTGGAGGTTTGTAAAATAAATGTTATATTGATGTCAAATCTAAAGTGGTGTCCTGGGGCAATCGGACAGGTATTGAACAGAACATAATAAAGTGTGGTGTCTCTGTGGTATATGTGGTGAATCCCCTTCAATAACAATTTACCATCAAGCTCTAGATGTCCCAAACCCATATATTGACTATCTGGTTATTTATTTGAGGTTGTATCTGTGGCATATTGTCAAAATTTCCAAACAAATGAAACAAGTAAGACAGAGCAAAGCAATCAGTGAACACCAGGCTGTGGGAATCACCTGAAAATCTCCATTTGTAAGAGACCAAGCCAGCTGAATCAACAGTGAATACAAAGATGACCTTCGTATCAGTTTCTGCAGAGACTCAACAATACACAGAGACATAACACCATCCTTTGCCTTAATCACTAGCCACATCTAGGTGTGAAAAGGACAAAAGAGAAGCAGCCTACGCTGATAATTGAGCCAACACTGATTATGGTGAACAGTGAGAGCACCATGACATGGAGCGCATTCCCCTTTTTTCTGTTATTGTTCAACAGATATCTGCATTTCCATGTGATTGCGTGCGTCATACACAATTCAAGGCAAGATTTCCTCACGCGCTTTTGTCAACAGCATGACCATCACTGTTTAGCAAAACAGATTATTATAGTGATTGAGTTTTCTTTTGAAAGGTAGCCTCGTGAAATGATGGTGTGCGTTTATCATGTGGCAAATCGTTACATCAAACTACGACTGACAAAATACAGGATTAATTTCCTGCTTCACTGCGCCACAGTGGCTTGGCCGATTTAGAAGCCAAGCACATTCGGGCGTGACTCATCGTCCATGTCCCTGTGCTTCAAAGATCGTCTCAGGAAAGACCAAAGAGCCTTTGTGTTAATCTTTAACCATAAAATCTGCAAACTGAAAATAGCAGCCGGCACTTTTAGTAACAGATGTGTTCTGCTGAGTGTAGCAGGAACTCTCTCTCTCTCTCTCTCTCTCTCTCTCTATCTATCTATCTATATCCCTAAGGTCTACTTTACAAGATTCTCAGCTCTTGGAAAGAAAAAAATTATATATTTATTGCAGGTATTTGTTGATTTACAGAGTTGTGGTAGGTCCCTTCTTATGGCCAAGGCAACTCAAGTAGAATTTGATTTTTTTTTTTTTTTTAAATAAAAATGTTTTAAACAATCAAAGAAAACCACAGTTCAGCTCAGTAAAATAGACTTATTTGAACTGGTGGTCAGTGTGTAATTAAAGTATAACAAAACAATAGAGAGGAAATAATCTTTTATGGCATATGAGAACGAACAGAGAGTGCATCAAGGAGGCTGTTCATAGTGCTTCAGCGTTCAATGTGCAGCCCCTGACGTGGCAGTGCTTTAGGCCTGACTAAGTTGAAAGGAGTTGCTTGGCAACTGTCTTTAGTCTCCTTAGGAGCTGGACTGGATTCTCTATAGATAATAGTGTGCATACACCCTTTCAATAAACATCAGTTCTTTAGCTTTCTTTAGTCACTGTCTGTAAAGACCAACGATTCATTTTAGAATTAAAACTTTAGTCATATACATGATATATAGTATGTTTTTTTTAAATATAACTTTAATTAATTAAGGCAACTTGTCATTTCTATTCTTTTATATTTATGTGTGTGTATATTGCTTGTAAGATAAGTCTGAAGGCAAATCTGATTACTAGCGTTTTCATATACACACATATATTTTTATATATCTACCCCAGGGTTGTAGGGGGTCTTGGAGGCAAACTCCACACACACACACACACACGCACACACACACAGGGTTGAGCAAAGTGGAATCAAAATTCCCAACCCAGGAGGTGTGAGGTAAACATGATAACCACTAAACCACCCTTCATATTTAACACAAATAAAAAAATAAGTTAGTTTTCTAAAGAAACCATTAGCACAAGCATCATACACACTACACAGGAGATTCATGAGTATGTTGTTTTCTGACATTTGATCTAGCTTGTCATCTGTTGTTATGTCTTCCTGTCAGGTCATCCTGACCCAGTGTAAGCATGTTTGGAAAATTAATTACTCATTCTTATCTAAATGGATCTAATCAAACCATAAAAAATTAGGAATCCAGTGAGCATCTGCCAAGCTCTTTTAGAATGTAGCTCTTTATGAATATTTCAAAAAGGCTCTTCCATTCTCTTCCATTCATTTCACTAGAGCGTTGTGACCTACAGTATGCATACATATTCCTAGCATCATTTATAAAAATAAAAAAAAAACACCTTGCATACACGCATGGTTAGTTGTTTTGGTATTAACTTCTGCTTTATATTAGCAACATGTATAAGTGTGCCAGTGTGGAAGACACTCATGATTAATCCATGTGCTTTTTTTCAGGGAAATGTGACCAATGTGCATATGTTTGCAATGAGTAGAAGCTACGTGGAAATGAATAAATGGATGAATCTCTGAAGTACTGCAATTGTAGCTTACATGATTAGTGCAGCCTTCATTACTTCAGGAGAGACTACGTATGTAGAGAGTCATTACCAGTCAGAGGAAGTAAGCATGACTGCATTTTGCATGACTGCATTTTAACCAGCAAGCTTCATTAGCTCATGCTAATGTCTTAAAATACAATTTTTTTTCCCCAATATCAGATCAGTTTTCTTATTCCTCATGTGAATGAATAAGAGAAGACCTTGGAACAGAATAAATTGATTTTTTTTTCTGAAAATCAACCACCTTCCTTAATCAGCTTCAGGTTTCAGGTTACTCCAGGTATTTTTAATCCCTGCAAAGGTCAGCAGGAAACAACAGACTTACAGGAAATCAGAGAAGGTTATACTTTCTCTATGAGGAAAACATATTTATCAGTACGCCTGTCTCCATCAGCATGACATTCTATAGTAAATATCAATGATTTATAAACCAGACTTTCACTTTTTCTCATTTCTTTCTATAAAAGCATTGTTTAAATTGAAAGATTAAGCAATTCAATAAGTAAATAAAGTACTTTTTCTTGTTGCTGACAGTGAGTGTGTATATTTCACTATATATATTTTTATTTCTATGAGTTACATACAGTCATTTAATATACTGTACATTTATGCATAGTAAAAGGCTTTATTCTACACTGGGTGAAGCTTTTAAGCAAAATGTGCCTACTAAATGTACAGACAACGTACTCATGATAATATACCAGCTACAAGGAATAATACAGTATTTTTATAGATTTATATGGATTTGGTTTTAGATGCTTCTCATGAATTATTACATTTTTAATTAGTATATTTTAGTCAGTCAGGAACAAAGTCAATCAGGATTAAGGCTCCGTAAATGACTTTTTTTTATTACTAGCCTTATTATTGAAACAATAAATAATTTATTTTATTTCACAATGTAACTGTCTAATTCATTATTAAGATTAAACACCAGCAATAAGCATTTTGAATACTTTGTGGATTTTTTCTTTCCCCGATGTCCTCTTCCTCTTTAATGACTGCGGTGACAGAAGCACTGAACCGGTGCAGGAGTGATGACGCAGGTGGCCAGACAAATGTGTATGAGTTAAATTAGTTCAGTTGGGTGTTTCTGTTTAGTTTTTATCACGAGTGCATGTTTCTATGATTATACTAATTAACTAAGAGACTTATTACATTAAGGAGTGAGTCTGATCTTGTCTTTTTTTTCCATAAATGGAAACAAATCAAATGATTTTTAAAGGTTGCTGTGTTTCTATTTGTAGTCCATGGTCATTGGTTTAGTTGTGAATAAACGATCACTTTTTTAATGAACTCCTTTTACCATTGAGCTCCTGAGATTGAGAGAGAGGGAGAAAGAAACAAGGAATTTGCTTTTCAACATTTTAATAGAAATAAAAACCTTTTGCATTATAAAATTGTATATAAATAAGGTTGGTTAACAAATCAAATAAATAAAGAAAGTAAGTTCACTTTTCTTTTTATAAGCTGACAATACAAGTCAGGGGAAGATCACAACTGCCCAAAATATAGTCTCTTTTCATGGTAGACATTTTGTTGACTACTTTAAACCTCAGTGACCAATGGCTGAGGTCCTCTTCACTTATGCCATCAAAGAAAAAGTCCTCATTGAAGATTGGATTGCGGCTCTTCCTAATGACAGTGCTGCGCTGTTTCTGGAATTTCCCAGGCATTAGAGAAAGACTGATACTGCAGTTGATGCTCTTAGGGTCCACAGAGAGAGAGTACAGCCCCTCAGTGCTGATGAGTCGGACCCTGAGTCTCTGGTTCTCTGGGCAGTACTCTGCTGAAAGGCGTAGGGTTCCATCCCTTCCTATCGGCACCAGGCTTTCCTTCATCACCCGCTCTCTGTGCAGAACCAAGTCCAAGGGGAAGATAGCAGGAGGTGCAAGGCCAAAGCTGGAGGAAAGAGGTTCTAGGAGTACCTCAGATGATCTCCTCATGACGTTTGGGCTGTTATCTGTTGAGCTGGCTTCATCCGTTGACAAGGAGTTGTTCCTGGAAACAGCAGTCTTCCGGATATTGCGGTAGAGAAGCTTCTCGTGGCTGAGTGTTTTAAAGAGAGAGGGTTTGGGTAGTGATCTTGCCAGGAGAGGAGAGCTGAAAGGAGAGGATTCAGCTGATGAGGTGGTATCACTGTCCTGTGTACCCTGCCTGTGCAGTCCAAAGCCCCTCCGTGACAGTCTGGAGGTAAAATTGTTCAGACTGAAGGAGGAAGGTGATGTGGAGGCTGGGAAAACAGGAGCTGAAGAAGATCTGGAACAGGTATTAGACCTGCTCCTGGGTAAAAGCAGTGGAACCCCACAGGAATTGGGATCATTGTGGAACAAGGATTCCTTCCTTCTGGTGTGGGGACTCTCGAGCAGTGTGCAGAAACCATAGCATGTCTGGGCTTTGGCCAGGTGGGGTAGAGAGAGAGCAGCCTGGCTCTGGGGGTCCGCATTGGTGTTCTCCTCATCACTACAACATTTGTTGTATGGTCCATCATCCACGCTCTCGACTTGGATGATGTGACTAGTGATTGGTTCTCGGAAGGGAATCTCTTTCTTTGGGCTGTAACTTTGACTGCAAGAAACCATGATGCATGGAGTTGGCATTCCTTGCTCAACACTCTTCACCTCCAGTGGACTTGAGATTTTCGGTGGGATGCAGAACTCAGGAATGGTGTCCGGAGTGATGATGTTGGGACACAGAGTAGTTTTCTTGGTTTTCTCAGCAGGAGCTTTTTCTCCAAACATGCTTCCAATTTTAAGGCTGTAATCCGTGGTAAGAAGGAGCAGATTGGTTTTCTCTACTGATATACGGATCTTTTCAACCACCCACATGGGATCAACTTTAAAAACCTTTAAAAAAAAAAGGGAAAGATGTCAGATTTAATGTTAGGTCTGACATAAATCTTCAGTTTCTGAACTGTTAATAGACAAAGAAGGCAAATGTAAGCGATCATAAAGTATATAAATTTTGCTTACCTGAGAAGTCATGTGCTGCAGCTCAGTAGATTTGTTCCGTATCTTGCTTGCCACATTGAAGTGAGGCTTCCTGGTGACAGATGTGGTTTTCTGGCAGGCAGACTTTCTGTCTCATCGCAGAGTGGCGTTTCTGTAATGCATAAAACGCTCTTGGCTACTTATACTGCAGCACTGGACAGTGGGTGGAGTTTCAGGCTCCATGTGCACACCTCCAGCAGCTCAGTTACACTTCTCCTGTTAACACGGGCTACAGTTCCCATAGGAACAAACATATTATAATCTGAAGCCCAAGCTTGGAAAAGTAAAGCTAGCATGATAAGCAAATTGCTGTAGAGAGTAATGAAACAGTCTGATAAAATCCACCTGTGTGTGTTAGTATGTTTAACTTTCCCTTAAAAGAGTGCACAAGGCTGCTTGTTGGACAAGAACATGTAACTGATTGGATAGTGGTTAGCTGACCTTATATACTTACTAGTATTATACACTTACGAACACTAATTAGTACAGGCATATGACACAATATGTTTAGTCCATCCTAATCCTTATTACAGGTAAATACAGTATATAATACATCATGCAAACTATTACGGTCGGCCATTTCTGAAGATGTAGAACATATTGTGTTTATTTTCTACAGAGAATTCAGAGACAAAAAGATAAGCATATGAAAGTGTGCAAACACCGAAGATAACAACTAGCAATAGATAAAACAGTGTATTCTGTTAGTGTTCTGTTTATTTCATGGAATGGTACATTGTAAGTGGTTACATAGCAGTGCTTTCAAGCATTGTAGTCATGAGAATTAGCGATAAGGAGAACCAAGCTCCATAAAAACATTTGGCCCTTTAATAAACCAATATTGATTACTCAGGATACTAGAACATTCTGGGAATTCTGCGAACATGATGTGAAAGTGCAGCCACCAATGCGTCTCTCGAGTATACCCTCTTGTGGTAGAAAAAAAATACTGTCCCTTTCTACTATACGTTACAGTTTAATTTAGCGTGTTAATGCACTAAATAGAGGAAGGGAATAGGGATTGAAATAAAAATAACCATTATATTTATAGGATGTTGCAGTTTATAATTGGTCTTTAAACATTATACTAATGCCCCTTTAGAGGTGCAATAAAAGCGTTTAATGTTTTGTTGTTTCAGTTATGGGATTCACATCTCATCAATTCATTTCTTTTTCTCAGTTTTGGATCAGAGTTCAAGTGCAGTATCTCAGCAACTCTGGCAAAAGACATCATTAGACAGCTGGTCTATCGAGATAAAAACACTAGAAGAGGAAAAAAATATCTTTTCTTGGAGATGTTTTTGTCAATGAAGACACTTTTTATCAGCAGAATGAGTGCTATCGTTTTTGTTTTTTATTATTGTTTTTGGTTTTATAGCATGTGAGGATTAAGGGCTGCTGAAGATAAAGGAGCTTTTACATGCAGAATAATAGCTACCCTCCTGATAAATCCAGTTTAGTCTGACACGCTACCAGCTGCCAGACTGGTAGACCATCTTTCTCCATCTGGTAAGTTAATCAAACTGATCCATAAATATTTTCTTGGAGTTATTATTTATAATGTTGTTTATATGTTACTTTCTTTATTCTTCGTTTTAAAAAAGTAAATGGCTCGTTATTACAATAATAGTAGAATTAATTTTAAAATATTCTTTCCTAACAACTGGCAAAGATGAGCTACCAGTTTAAGCAGCTCAGGGAGATTTGTCAGCTGGTATCTGTTCAGTCGAAACTGGATTTATCAGCAGGATGATGCCTGTTTATCCTGGTCAGAGTTTCACATGATTAAATCATTCATTGATTTAATTAATAAATCAATCATCCACCAATAAATCCTTTTATTCTGGTCAGTATTGTATTGGATGAATTGGGGGCCTGGACCCTGTACCACTGTGGTGCCCCACATTTGATAATATTTTAGGAAATAAAACCAATGCAGTTAGAAAATATATCTGTTTCATCATGACCTCTAAACATACCCTTGCTGTTACCTGGATTTCAAAATACAGTTGATACTGCCATTTATCTAATTAAACGTGGATTAAGGTCCGTGTTTTAATGTGGTCATTTTCACTACGGACACTAGATGGCAGTAGTATGATATACATGTAGAGTATACAATAAACAATGGCTCGTCGAGGCAGGTTAAAAGGTCATGAGAGTGCAAATTCATAACATGTTATTAACATAGCCAGTGCAGGAGATGCAGAGCAACAGAAGTAAGAACTGGACACTCAAACCTTTTCAGAGCCACTTCTTTAAAGGTAGCTGTTATAAACTAAACAGTTTTTAATCTAATCTTCCAGTTATGTATGGTATACATTACAAGCATACAGTATGTGGCAATAACACTGTAGTCCTGTCTTTGTTGTGGTTTTGGCAGCAAAAGCGAGAAAGCCGATGATAAAGACCAGTTTGATTAATACTGCTGTTCTGTTTAAGTTTACATTTATGGCATCTGGCAGACGGCCTTATCAGAAGTGTACACAGAAGTGCTTTGAAGTCTCTATCTGTGAATACATCCTGATATTGGTTCACAAGGTCATGGACTAGAGACACTATCAGTCTAAAAACTCTGTTGGGGAGGTAATATAGCAAAGTCATACAGGCACAGAAATAGAAGGAACATGCAAAAATCCACACAGACCTCACCTGGGCTCAGTATCAAAGCAAGGACCTAGGAGCTGTAGCTCTGTGGTGTCTAAGTAATGAGTGTTTTTAAGTTACTTTTACTGTTGTCAAATCAGAAGACTGCATGTTTATTTGCTTGATACTCGTTTGCTTTGTGTGAAATTTCCCTAGCAGAGAATAGAACACTATTAGGATTAAGAAGCAATATGGTTTTGGATTAAAAAAAAGGCTACATAAACCTGTATATTGCTATACAACTAAGCAAGCTATATAACTAAGCAAGGGCTTCTTTGATCTCTGGAACTGTATTTAGCATCACATATACCCTGTACATCATAGACATGACTATCTTTTTTCCTTCAGTCATTGATTGCTGGAGTGGAAAAATGTGGTTGCAACTTATTGACCGACAAGGACACAGTGTCATCAATAAGACTTCTCTACAACAATACACGCTTGCTTGAGGGTACAGGAAATAATTTCACTTGCTAAACATGAATGAATACAAAGCCAGGTCCATGAGGTGCTTTACATCTAGAATGTACTACTCAATGATACATGCAAATGATGCTGAATCACACTTTTACTTTAGCAAAAATAGACTCCAGTGTGTCTACACATGTATTTGTTGTTGCCTTTATGTCTCATTATCTATCGAGCAGTGCATATTCATGATGTACACAGGCAGCGGCTCAAAAATTAATATCTACTATAATGCTCTCAGTTACAGTTATACAAGAAGTGAGGCTGTCTTTGCATTTAAACCTGCCAAGGTTGACAGGAAAAAAAGCTCACTTTTCTCAGAAATTTGTTGGAACAGGGATTTTTTTTTTAAGAGGAAAACTGGAGAGCATTTTTTTTATGCTCTGTAGCGTAGGCAGACTGTAACTGCTATAAAATGTTTGATGTTACTATATACCATAATGAAAAGAAAAGAAAAAAGAGGCACAACTAATCGCATTAAATCACCCAGATACATGTCATTATACTTTTATGTTTCCTAAGTGATTATTTGCCTATGAAGGAATTAGAATTTAGTTCACACCAAACAGCAGCTTGTTTTGTATAACAGCAATCTGACCGCAGTAAAGAAGGATGTAAACTGTACCTTTCTTACCTTTAAAATATATGCTTATGGAATATATGAAAAAAAACATTTTTTACATAGCATTAAATTTCATGAGAGGTACAGAAGTGATCCTTAAGAAATATTGTTGTCCTAGGTTTTAATTCCAGTTCTCGGGACCCTCTGAACATTGCTGAAACACACGATCTGATTGATCAACTTGTCTATAAGATATTTTGAAACAACAGACCTGGAGAGGAGAGGGTTAAATAGCCTTGCTCAATTGAAAACCAGTGTCAAATTACCTTGCATTTCTGGGGTTTGGGGTTCATTTCCTGCCCCTGTACTTTGTGCACATAGAATACATGTTCTCTCCATGCCTCGGGATTTCCTCTGTGTACTACGGTTTCCTCCCTCAGTCCAAAGATATGTGCTGTAGGCTAACTGACATCTCAGATATTTTTTTTTTGGGGTGTTTGCTGTAAAGTGGCTGCATTATAAGAGGGTACATATATTTTTTTTTGTCACTGGTTTCATATCTGTTGGCTACATTTCATATTCAAAGGGAAATGTTTAAAACTGTGTAATTCAAGGTAACTCAAGTGACATCTCATTTCCCATCTGACAAGCAAACGCACAGTTCATATACCTTTAAGAGTGAAATAAGGCTCGCTTAAACCCACTTTAATGAAATCCACACAAACACATATAAATAAAGTACACAAAGTGAGTTTGGCGATGAAGGAGATGTGATTGAGCTGGTGATGGACTGCCTGATCCCCTCGCCTTCTATTAGTAGTGTTTGATTTGGATGAGGGAGCTTAATAAGCAGGGCGGAGCTCTAGTGTACAGAGGCTGGAGTAACCACAGCCTGCTGCCTCTCTACACCAGCTCCTCTCTCATGCACCACGCTGCTGGATTTCAGGTAGGAATTCTCCATTTGCTTCTTCCTTCTTCTTTTAATGTAACGCTCTTTATTTTTTATACGCTAAGAAATGAAAATGCTGGATGCAATGTTTGGCGTGTGCATTATAGCGCAGTGTGAATGATCCAGCGTGTGATGGTGGTTGGGTATGAATGGGCGTCTGATCTCAGCAAGCGTGTTTCTAAATACGAAATGTGGTTCATTACTTCTGGCTCGGTGGAGTTGTGTTCGTGTGTGTGTGTAACGAATCTCTAAAACTGGACGTGCATACAAAATGGAAGTAGCCCTTATTTGGTATTTTGTGTACGCCGAACAGCGCGTGTCTGTTTAATGTTGTGGGGTTTTTTTTATTGTTTTTTTTTTTTTTTACATGCAGTTGTTTCTGATTTCTGATTGAACCCAGTGCGTTTGAGGCTTCGCCAACAATTTCCAGGCTTGATGTGTTTAAAGATAAGTCAACATCAAAATAAAGCACCGTAAGCCTCCAGCTTTAATGCTGGATACGGGTTTCTTCTACATGACACCGCTTGTTCGTGTCGGGAAGATGGGATCCGCGCGAACTCGGTTTGAACGACTTGAGCGGCCGTGGCGTTTCTCCCACTCGATGGGGGTCACCGCTAAAGGGCGAAATTTGACGCCGCCATATTAACGCTATCTCTGGTATCCGATCGATGCACACCGACACATTTCCCAGCTTTATCTATCGAGACTCGAAACTCTGTAACACATCGCCGGATATGTGATACAAGCGTCAGCGTTACAGTCGAACGCGTATGCTCGTGTATAAATGCAGAGAGAAACTGATTGGAAATGGATGTCGCTAATATGATTGGGGTTGATTTGTTTTCAGATCGATTTGTGATTATCGAGAGTTTCGTGGTCGATCGACTGTGCAGTGAAGATATTGGTGGCTTAAATAAGCTATCATTCATTCTGGGTAGATAAAAATGAGGGACAGCCTAGCATTAATTCCCCAAAGATGCATTTCAATCATAACTAAGTCTGATGTGATCCTAAACCGATTTCAGCCTGTGTTTCTCTCCATGACTTCCCAGCTGCTTTACTGCAATATCGAATGACACACACACACGCACAGAGAATGAAAAAAAAAAAAACCGTGGTGCTCATCTCATGCAGGATATGCACATATGACGGTATACTGTGTCCAATTGGTAAGGAAAAGAGAGAAGCATATCTACTTGTCTAGGTCATTAAATACCCATTTAGGCAAACCCTGGTCACCATAATAATAACCTAAAGTAGAAACTAGACTGAATCAGGTTGTCCTTGAAGAAGACAGGCAGCTCTTATACAGTCTCTCATGGAGCTGAAAAAGTGCCACACCCCTCTGAAAGGAGAGTCGGACACCTTAATGTTAACGTCTGAATCCAGGACTAGGCCTAACTGCTGAAGCAATCTTTATACATATCAGGGTTGTCCTGTCTTTTTGCAGCATTTTAGTTCCATCCAAGCAGGAGGATATTGGAACATTTCGAGATGTGACCTTGTGTAGATGTGCCTTTTTTTTAGGTCCTGATTATAGGATGTAAATGTAAGCAGGTTAGGGGGAATCTTCATTTGTTATAGGGTTTCTATATATGTTGCCTTGTGATAAAGAGTAGGAATATCAGGAATGGTGCTGACCTACAATGCTGCACTGGTTTTATATGGGGTTTGACATTTTCCGAGACATTCCTCATTTTGAACGTGTGTGATTTTGACAGACATGATGCACATGGAGGGCACACAGTCTTGAAGCAAGCCTCTGCCTAACCTGGGATGATTTGCATAGTAGAAGATTGTAGGTTGTTGGCTTGGCTGATATGAGGGTGAATATATTGTACAGGGGCCCAGCCCTGGTCTTAGAGTACCCAAATCCTTTGAATTTCCCCTGCTGTAACAACCCTGCTTTAACTAATCCTCTATTAAACAGCCCTTCCTGTGTTTAAGTGGGTTTGTTAACAGGGACAATACTAAAATGTGCAGGGCTGCTGGTACTTCAGGACTCATGTCTAGAACCTGTTCAATATCAGATCACACTAATACTCAGTGTTGGCAAAATGGCATTCTATTGAAAATGGAGTGCAGTGATTTTCCAGCAAGTTGTATCCACACAATGGCCTAAACAGACTGAATACAGTTATCCACAATGTGGCATTACTATTCACAATGTACATTTTTAAAAGGGTCACTTTACTACATAACCGAGTAATTTTAATAGAATTTAACCCTGGGGTTCGTGCCACTATGTTTATTCCTTTAACACCCTGAATATCAGTGCTGTGTGGTGTGTAGTAGGTAAAGTAGGCAGTGTGTGGGAAGCCAGTCATGCTGTATGACAGGAAGAGACGGATGTTTAATACTGCTGTGCAATGGGCTTTCTGGCAGTTCTATGAGGTCAAGCCTGTGATCTAAATGCTGTTCACTTTTTTCCTCTCCTGAAAAAGACTAAAGACAATCATAGGCTTAGTGTACATTGTGTTACAGGCTGATTGATGTGAGAAATATGAATTAGTGGAAGTGAAGAGAGCATAATTGGTATAGTGTGATTAGGAGTGTAGGGTTTTTTTTTAAACTTAGATGGCATGCTGCAATAAGAAACCCTTCTTTTCTTAGGCATGCTGTGTTATGAGGTTGTGGTAAATGAGTGGTAGACATAAAATTCCATTAATGAGGATGTACCCAAACTCAACCCAAGCAGGGAAACCTTTGAGGATATGTACAAAATTGTGAAGGTTATCACAGGCTGCTTGAAGGTTATCACTAGCCACTTTGTGTGACCACTTTCCCTTGCTCTTAGTCTTGCAACTTTTGCTAACACCTGCTCTCTCTCTCTCTCTCTCTCTCTCTCTCTCTCTCTCTTCCTTATACATGGCTATAATTAGTTCTCTGCACAGCGAGTATCTCAGGCTGGGATATGGCTCTTGCCTCTACAGAGGTGCTGATAAAATCTCATCATTCCAGTGACATTGTGCACCACATAAGAGCAGAGAGGAGAACATAACAGCATTTGTTCCCCGATTGTAATGCCAAGACAAAAAAATAATGCTCTACTTTGAAAGAGTATTCAACAAGATAGATGAAGTATTTTGGAGTCTTTCCATAGCTGTGCAGATATCATTGTTGGCTCAGGGCCAATGCAGCATGTTGTTACTCTCACTTGCATGAGATCAGGAGATTCTCTCCCAGCACATGGGTCTGGATAAACCAGGTCTCTGATAGCTGTCCAAAGCTTGTTGAAGTCATGCATAATTTACATAGTTTTTTGGTTTACTCTCATGAACTTCTTAAAGTTCAATGATGTAAGACCTCTGATGGATTCAAGTAGTGTTTTATTTGTATCTTAATTAGTATGTTTAAATGCTGTCTAATAGTCCAATAATGACCCAACTGAGGGTTCAATCAGAGAAAAAGCCTTTAAAATAAACAGAATGGACTAAGAGCAGACTGTATATATAGATAGATATCTCATCTCTTGCATTCCAACGCTCCAAGCCCAACATAAAGTGGCCTTGTGGAGGAAAACGTTCACTTTGGAAATTTATTTAAAATTCATTAAGTCATTGGGCAGCTGAAATTTGGAGGAGACAGATATGAGACTGACAAGTTGTTGTTCTTGTTTTCAGTTTTATAAGAGCTTATTGGAGGATTTTTTTTTTTTTCTGAGACTGAAAATGAAAGTCAAAACACACATGACTAATATACACTTACTGGCACTTGCTGTCTGCTTGGAGCTTTAATAAAGCTGGGATGAAGCAATCTGATAAGGTAATTATTGTAAATAATTTCAGCATACCCCTTATTGTAAACCCTTCTTATATTGTGCTAGTAATTAAAATCAGGCTCGCCGAATGACTGGTCCATTGATTTGGCTTGATCACAAACATACTGTTAAAGAGGCCATTATCAAAATGACTGGATTATGGCATGTCATTAAGTCTTTGGAGAGAATAAGTTATGTTCACGCAGGGCAGTCCAGTAAACATTGAATGATTGGAATGTGGAATCCTTTCTTCCTTTTTTTTTAATAGTCTCAGCAAAAGCATTTCCCTCATGCCTCAATTTACAAGACTATAACTGCATGCTCTGACATACTAGATGTACTTACAGTTTAAAAAAAAAAAATTGCAGAGAAGCAGACTGGCAATGTCAATCACACTGGACAATCTTTTGCATCATCTTGTTTGCTGTCAGTGTTGTTTTCGTAGCTGTGTCCTGTAGGACTGTCTCTTTCTAGCCGGGCCTTTTGGAAGGCTGAGCCCTCTGCTGCATGTGAATTGAATCACAATTGCACTTAAAACATTGATGGGCCTTGTTCCTTTCCATCTAACCAACCTAAACTTACTGTATTCAAAAAGAGCATGAGATTGCCTAAACTTCCTACAAAAATAAACAACTATCCATAAATAAAACCACTTACCCATTTTAGATGTAATTATTTTTAGGTTGTACTAACATGCTTAATATTAAAAAAAAAACAGTTGACAGACAAAAGACTCCCTGAGAGGACACAAAGAATAAACTTTGAGAGGAACCAGACTCAAATAGGAACCCATTCTCGTCTGGGTGACCCTGGATAGTGCAATTATAAATCATTACAGTGTAGCGCAAAGGCAAACACTCGAAGCACTAATCTTTTCTTACTCGAGTGGAATATATATATAGTTTTATGGGTAATTGATGACATGATCATACTGGAAGAACTTTTTAGAACATTACCTAGCACGTGTACCGTAAAAGAGATGTCAGGTATTTTTGTATTATGGGGGACTGATGCTGTCTACTGAGATTTTATGGTAATAGTAGTAGTTGGCCGCACTTCATTTAACGTGATATTGGCTCTGCTGTATATAATTCAGTAAATCTTAACGTTATTACTATATTTGTTTAATAATAATGACATTCCTCCTTTTTGTTGGAACTGATATACACACATCTATTTCTCTCCAATTTTGCGAATACCTGCTTCTTCAGAGACGTGTGAAGTCATGTTTGACTTTGACTATCCGCTGATCCTACAGTGCCACTGGATGGCTGTACACTCTTGAAGGAGAGCTGTAACTGCTTTATTCTTTCTATAATTAGCTAGCATTGTTCTGGTTGACTGGTGCGAGATTAATACTGTCCTTCCTACCTTTAGGTAATTGTGCTTTCTTGGTCTCCAGCATGCTGGAGGTGACTGGATTTGTCAGGATTTAAACTCCTAACCTCTCAATAATAAAGGCAACACTTAAGAAGTGAAAGAGTCTGCATGGTTGAGCATTGTAGTGGAAAAACACAAAGGTTATTTACTGCGTTATTCATAGCATGATTCATTTGATTAACCGAATTCAATTACTTTACTCTATTATGCAGATTAATCTAGGTGATTAGTTATGACTGATATTTTAGTGGACCTATGAAATACTATAGCAGTGGTTGAGCCCTTGTTTCTTGGCATGGCGGGTTCGTGTCTTCGCTGGAATGCTACATGAACCACATCAGACATCTCTTATACTTTTTTTTACCTTTTCCATAAGAGCTGCCATGCGTTATTTGACTAATTTTTCCTCTCAACGGAAGGTTACGTGGTTTTTATGTATTCTTTTAAACAAAGATGTATGAGTTATGATGAATGAGAAACTAAGAGACATTATGTCCGGTCATTCTGGAAGAGGAAGGTGACACTTCTGCAGTTCATCCATTATAAAGACTGGCTATTTCCTTTCCAAACACAATTGTGGCCTTTAAATGGCTGCGAATGATATGATAACTTATCATGTATTAGCTAGAGAAATGTTCGGTTTCCTACTACAATTCAATGAGAGTGATTTTCCTATTGCTGTTCTCGCCGTGGTCTAAGCCAAATGAGGCCTGGGCTCTCATTTATTAATGGTGCTTGTTCACAGAACGTGTGTACTTTCGGTTCAAAATATTGGATTTGTTAAAATAAATGTTTGGTGCTTTGTGTATGCATGGTCAATATAAAAAACCTAAGCAAAAAATGATTTGTATTGGTGCTTGTTTTATTTTGGGGCTGACGTGCTAGTAATCTGATCTTATTTTTCAATTAAATATAAGAAATAAGATCCTGCTTCATTGGGGATGTTGGTTCATTTGCAGGGACAGTCTGAATTACTTAGCTTCTGACACTATTATATCCAAATACCCACTCTTGAAACCAATACTAATGAAATGAAAAGCAAAGGAATAACTAATTTGCCTTTAATTTCTTCATATTTTTTCTCCATAATTTTCATGAAGCAGGTTGGTGAAGAAAGCGTGCACCAGGAATTGAAAGTGGAAATCATCCTCTGAAAACCCTCCTCCTCCACCATGGACTCAGTTGCTTGGTCAGTTGAACGTCCTGCAGCTGCTCGTACAAAGCTGGCCATACGAGTATGTGGTTTATTGGTAAAGAGGTGAAATAAAAATCCACCGTGGACACAAAAACTGGCACTATTTTATATACGTTACCTATATACGTTGAGATGTTGAAGCATCAAACTTCGTACATCGTACTGTTGTGGTCCGTAAGAGTTACTGTATGGAGTTATCTTTCTGTTCTATTTTAAAATGATCACAAACGTCGGAAACTTTCTGCCGTTATCTTCTCACCCTTCGCCGCTTCCTCACACTTTTAAATCTCACACTCCGTTTTTAATTTTGCCGCGGCTGTGTTAACATCACGTGTCCAGAGTTTGACGGGTTGTTCGTCGGTACTAATGGTCCACGGGGAAACGCAGTTAGTTACAGTAAATGGACTTACCAAAGTTTTGAGGCGAATTATCAATTATTTTTTTTGTATTCGAATTACTCGTGTTTCAGCCCTAGGTAAATGAGATGCACAGATGCAATACCCAGGAAATTTCAGGTGCTTTGAAGAAGGGTTTGGTTTTGCTGGATAATTCAACTTCCAGAGAGACAACAAAATAACTCGAGGATTCTACAGATTTTTAAATATGCATAGAGAAAATGAAAATAAATTGGATGTTTTCTGAAAAGACATTGTGTAAGATTGTGACCATTTCTGTTGGGTAGTGGTGGCTCAAGTGGTTGTTGATTAGAGGATCGAAGTTCAAGCCCCAGCACTGCCAAGTGACCACTGTTGGGGCTTTTGAGCTAGGTCCTAAACCCTTTCTGCTCCAGGGGCACTATCATGGCAGACCCTGCTCTGTGACCCCCAACTTCCAAAGCTTGGATATGCGAAGAATGAATTTCACTGTGCTGTAATGTAGATGTGACAAATTAAAGGTTTCTTCTTCTCATCTTCCTTCTTCTCCTCTTCCTCCTTCTTCTCCTCCTCGTGGCCCAGCAGATTCAACACTACTATGTCAACACTACCATACTATCATCCATATATTGTTAATCGTTAAAATAAGAATTAGCACGACTATGAATGCTTGGTATTTATTAAGCTTTGCCTTTTAAACTGTGTACATTCTGCACATACACACTTGTTTGTTTACCAATTTTATTGTTTGTGTGAGAATTCCAAATTTTATACCTAGGTAACAATTTAGAACCTTTTCTTAGCAATGTTGACAAATGAGTCCCATCATCTGTGCCTCTCAGGAAATGTTTAGTCGGGGCTGTGAGAAGGCGAAGAGCTCCAGAGTCATCAGAAAGAGAGAGAGCAAGCCAAGCATGATTGTGCTGAAGTGTTTGTTAATGTGCAGTTGTGTGGGTGTTGTTGCCAAATTGCTGAACTGCCTCACGCCCAGTACACCAGAAGTCTGGTTGGGTCTTTGTGCTCTCTGTCTGATGGCAGGCCAGACCTGAGGAGTACAGTAGGCCCATGCCAGGGCTGGAATTTCCTCCATTTTTTCCTAACATCAGGGTCAGCTTTTCCTCTCTTGTATCTTAACCTCAATATTAAGTGACTACATAACTGCTATGAGAGAGTTCTCTTGTAGCATTCATTTATGCAAGGGTTAATAAGGCCATTTTCTGTGCTTTGAAATTTAGTAGCAGTGCTTTTGTAAATGTTCCCATAAACCCTAGTGCTTTATTTAGAATTAAGAATAACCAAAGATGATTACATAATTATATTATAATGTAGCTTTATGAGACGACATCAGAATTTATAAAAAAAAAAAAAAAAAAGAGCTTTCCAGGCATTGTTATCCAATGATAAATACTTTAATGTACAGTTATAATGATTTATGTATAAATATTTCCTTGCAAGTCCAAGCCAGAGGGTTTTTATAGGCTGATGGGCAGAGTGAAGGAAGGCACCATGCTGTCTTTAGCCTCTATTGCTGCTGTTTCAGTGAATCCTTCCGAGTTCATAGCGCCTTTTCACTTGAGTGACCTTAATGAAATGTTGCTTCTTCGAACATTCTCTGAAAGGTCTTGGGTATGGGACACTTTTTAGAGACACGTTTGTATCACAGAAGGCAAACAATGTATAAATAACCTTTTTGTGTATGATTTAGTTCTTCTAGAAAAAGTGCACACCTCCACTGATCCCCACCCAGCACGTTTCCAGATGAGCTAAGCATGTTTCAGGAAAAGAGGTGGATTTCACTGAACAGTAATATCGCTTGTTCCCTGGATCTCTTGGGTGGGGGTGGGGGATTCACAGTGAGGGTCTCATTGTTGAAATTATTCACGCCTCGTCCACATTTTCCAGCACTCTTCTCATTTCCTGTCTTCCCACAAAGACCAAGCTTTTCCAAGGGACTTTCAAGTTCAGGAGTGAGCATAATAAAAGGAAGAGCAGCAAGAGTTCTGAAGAGGCCAGGCAGCACATTACTGAGTGATTAGGGCTCATGTATATCTTTGGTTTTGTTATAAACTCTGTTGCTGGGCTACAGTTTTGGGGGATCTGGGTGTTGGTAAGAGTTTCCATCATGGGAGTCATTGTTTGCTTCAATACGGAAGACTTTTTATAGCACACAGCTGTATGAATGAAGACGGCCGCTGTATACGGCAGCGTAACTGGGCAGAGGTTATTCCGATCGTGGTAGTGATGGTGATGAAAGAGCTTGATGATAATCATACTGTGTGTATGAAGTCTCTGCAGCCGGTGGTGATTATAGTCGTGTTTATGATTATGACAAACAAGACATCGATGGCAGGGATATTGACCAGGATGCTGATGTGCAGGACAAGGTTTCTGAAAGGACTACAAGAGAAGTAACAGTTATATCCATGCTGTACTGTGCACACAGGAACAAGAGATGGGTGACAAAAGGAAAAAAACAACAACCGAGTGTTTTAGTCAGATGTAGCTGCAAGGACCGTCTCAGTGTGATATGGCATAGAGTCTACAAGTCTCTGCGCCTTTCAAAAGATGATGATACAGCTGAAGATGCTGTCTAAAATGTCCTTCCAAAATCTCCCGTAGGTATTTATTCCCAGTTCCCTGCTGACTGTGAAGACCATATCATCTGATTTACTGCTGTCATACTCCTCAAACCATTCCATGGGCAATGGTGCACTGTGTTTAGGAGAGGAGACAGCCTGGAAGAGACCACTCCTACCAGAAGTGAAACATTTCATTATAGAATAAAGAAATGAACTGAAACCAGGCCAGTAAAATGTCTCCCACAGCATAGAAGTTTGCTGGTTTTCTCCATTAATTTGTCGCAAGTCAGAAGGTGAATAATGTGCTCGGCTCAGGTCACGTGTTTCTTCTGCATCTTATCCAGGATGATAAATGTGTGGTTTGTAAAGCAGGTCACACTTGCATTTACGGAATAAATTGCATTGTGTGTAAAAAAGAAGCTATTTAAGGACTGTCCTTCTTTGATAAAGTATTATTAAATAGAAAGGCTTAAAATCAGGGATGATTTTGAGTTTCAACATTGGGTTGATTAATGGTCTGAATGCCAAACTGGTAACAGAATTTGTTGTATTTAATTCACTAATGTATTTTAGGCACTAGACGCTAAATCTCCCAACCTTGGTCCTGGTGTCCTGAAAATTTTAGTGTTTTTCCTCTTCTAACACACCTGATTCAGTGAATTAACAGCCCTTCCTGAGTTGAAGTGTTTGCAGGAAACACACTAACAACTGCAAGACAGGATGTACTCCAGGGGCCTATGGACTAAATTTAAAATGGTGGTACTGAACAATTAAAAATATGGTTTGAACATGATTATTTTTTTCCTCTCCAGTTATTTCATATTTGGTTGTTGGTGTCACGCACTACCTTGGCTTTTCAGTATTGTTAATTCAGACACTTTCCTCTGGTGTTTTTTCTGCCACATTACCACACCAATTAGACCTGGCATAGTGCACAAGGCCAAGCCGGGGTTCATCCTCAGACCTTCATGTAGGGGCCAGCATATCAGAATGTAGGGTGGTGGTGTTAATTACCTCCTTAGAAAGGATTTATTTAGAACAAGGACAGCTACAGTTTAATAAAAATGCTTGGGAAATCTAGATGTCCTATCTTTTCTCTGCAAGGGATCATTGATTTTATGCTAAAGATTATGAGATACTGTCTTGTGTGCTCTCAAGCAGATTTGAAAAGGGCAGCGTTTCGTAATCAAACTCCTGAAAGCTAGTGCTAACGCTGTGTGAATAAATGCTAAGAGGCAATGAAGTGAGTGAAAGAAACCGCAGAATTGAATCACTGAATCGAAGGTCCATCTGGCCATTTTTCTTCCCTGTTCATGTGCTGATTAGAGGAAGACTGATGTCTCTGTGCTTAATACAGGATTGTAAGGCAGAGCCCAAATCCCAGTCTGATCGGGACATTTGTAATTGTTCTAATCATTGATATTACTTCTTTTTTTGCATTTTAAATTTAACTATAATTTTCAGTAACATATACATGAAATGTACTGTAATAGAATTTTAATAGATCAGTGTGGAGATTTTTTTAAATAACTGCAAACTCTACAAGGGAAAAATAGATAACTTTGTCCTGCAGTCTGTGTATATGCTTTTTGATGAACTAATGGATGTTACTGAACTAGCAGGTATAAACAGAACAGTCAGCATAATGCATGAGGACCAAAATAATACTTTTTCTGTATATTTGGATTGGAATTGATTTAATGTAGTTGGTGACAGGCGGCATCATCTTCAGGATTAGCTGTAGCATTTCTTTAGGAGAGCCTGCTGTTTTCTTAATATTGCTAGCTAGCCAGGTTGCTTGCCTTTGTATGTCACCACTATGTATGTACCTCTTTATACACAAACAAAACAGGTTAAAAATGGACAGCATTTATTATTCTCTCTCTCTCTCTCTCTCTCTCTCTCTCTCTCTCTCTCTCTCTCTCTCTCTCTCTCTGTCTCTCTGTCTCTCTGT
>JAOTRN010000009.1:10663838-10678654 GCA_028566695.1 Bagroides melapterus
TTTCCTAAGAGAGGTGAGCATTTTATCATTTAAAGATTAAGCCTAACTATAAAGAATGTTGTCATCATTTGTGAAGGAAAGAAGATATGTCCTCTTTTGGTGTCTCTCTCTCTCTTTCTCTCTCTCTCTCTCTCTCTCTCTCTCTCTCTCTGGTTTGGACGTATTGGACTGGATAGGCTGCAAAATGGCCATCTAGTAAGTCCCAAGGCTATATATATATTTGGCTGAAGCCACATCATTACCCACTTTTATTGATTCATCTTGAAAAGTACACAGAACTTATAAAAAGTGCAAGCTGGGCAGGAAGTGGTAAGAACAGCGCAAAGACATTTCTGGAGGTGTTCTTTAAAAAGCGTGCCCCCCAAATGTTATAGGCAACACCGCCTGTCAGCAGCACCCTCTCTCATCTCTCAGTTGTTCACGTCTTTAGACAGTACAGAGAACTAGTTGAGCTTTATCTGGCATGGAATATAAGCAGAACACTTGTCCAAACCTCATTTCCAGAAGATCGTCTATAAGAAGGAGCATCAATCATAGACAGGTTTGTTTTTCTGGTATGACTGTAATATAATTTTTTCCACCTATACAAAAACAATGATCAGCATTATTCCATACTCTGCAGCATATGCGGTTTGACTTGTGACAGATTTGCATCCTAAAGAAGAAGACTGAATTTTTGAAGGGTTTTAGATTTGCAGTAGTTGCTTCACCTTTAGCAAATGAACTGGTGAAAGGTAAAAATGCACCATTGCAATGCTTTTCCCTGATTAATTCATTGTGAGTGTTGAGTGTCATTTAATTAATTAATTTATTTTATTTTATTTTATTATTTTTTTTAACACCAGTGAGTGACTATGGAAAAGGTCTGCCTTGATGGCTACAGAATTGTCTTTGCACAAGACTCCTGTAATTTGAATTTCTGGATTAAAATTTGTTGAATTAGACAAAAACTAAAATGATTTAAAGATCATACACTGAGAGAAGCTGATGTTACATTTCTATAATACTGCTGTTGAATCAGTTTTATGTTATTTATTAGGAGTATTGCAAGGTAAAAGAAGACTCCAAGACTGGTAGTAAGTATAAAGACTATTAACTGGTTGAAAAATGAATGGCAAACACCTTGTTGGGAAGAGTCTCAAGAAGAAAAAATGACGTTAACATAGACATTCAAGGCATTGCTTTCTCTGTCACCATTTTTTAAACAACATCCCTAATTCCAGAAACATTATTCTTTCATTTTCAGTCTATGACCAAAGCAAGAGGCAGAATTTCATTACGTAGTTTATGTAATAGCAGCACCCTGGATAATTTATCACCTAAAGTATATTTAGCTTCAGTTGAATAATATTTGTGAGGGAAATAAACTATAAAAGCTAGCTGCTGAGCCACACAATTAGCCCTGTTTATAGATATTTTATATTTTATTACATTTTATGCATGTATATCGAGAGTAGGTAACTTGCGACTCAGCCTGCTTTCTGGTATGATGAACACGGTTGCTATAGAAACTGCCATAAAAAGGTGTTGTCAGGTCTTTGCCCTCTTTTTAAGAGAGATGTATTTTTGAAGGCAAATAGTCTAAATTATTTATTCGGTGTATTTTGGTCACATTTTAGCAGTTATTTTATAGAACCTTGGTGTGATCTGTTTTGGGTCTACAGCTCGCTCTCTATTCAAGTAAATTAGAAACTCGATCTTGTATGACTGGAAATAACCGTCTGGGAGCGTTGCCAAGATGGCGGCCGACTTAACCTTAAGGACTTTGACAATACGTGTTCACTTCAGTCTCGCAAGCATAAGGAGACCAGTTTTATATTCAATAATTCATTTGCAACTCTGTTATATGAACCAGTATAGATCTCTGTGTGATATTGTTGTGTATTTGTGAATCTGTTCTTTTTAAGAACGTATACTAAATGTACATGATTCTCTATTTACGTGGAAATTTCATTCAGTGAAATCCTCTCTGATTCTGTGAAAAGAAATCAATAGTCCCACTCGGCCAGTATGTCACTTTAAAGCGTGTGCTTAATTTAGTTGATAGATTAAATTGAATGATGTACCGTTTAATTAGTGTGCATATCATTTCATTTCACATGGTTCAATAGTATTGTTGCTATTCCATCAGTAACCAAAACTGTGTTGTCTTACCAGGAATCAGTTTACAGCTCTTGCTGAAAATTTGGCAACATCCACCATGTTTTCTTTTTTATCTTTATTTACACAAGATTTTATTTGTATAATATTTCATTCTCTAGCTGAAAAACTGTTCTAATTTGCTGTGAGCATCTTGTGGAGCTGTGTGCTGCATGTCTGCTATGTATCTACTCTTTCAATCTCGGTTTCAACTGTGCCTCGAAAACTTGTAAATGCTCCCAGGCTGTTTATGTAAACGATCCTCACCCTTCACCATGGCATTTCTTCATGTCCTTCACAGTGATAATGCTGTCCTCTCACCAGTTACCAATTAGGTCCCACATCTACAGTTTCCTTATCCAGTTTATTACACTCTACAGTTTTATTTGCTTCTCTGTACTCTTTGCTTTAGTTGTGAACATTGGATGCATTCAGTAACTAAACCTCTCTCTGCTTGGATGGTTAAAGCAGAACATTTTTTGTCATCAGAGTTGATCTCTTCTGATATATAATCATTACATTTGGACAATGTTCTGGTAGCTTGTTAAACAGAGAAAGTTGGATGCAGCTCCATGTTTTGAGCTCAGTATTGGGCCTCTAAGCTCATTATATTAATCTGGTTAGAGGAACAACTGGGCTTCGGGATCCTCTCCTCCAGCTTTACAAAATGATCAGGCATCATCTCATGTGAAGTCTCTTGCTGCAGTACATGCAGCCACAGAGCTCCTTTGTCCCTCAAACCACATGCGTAAAGTAAAGACTGGACCTGAATTCTTTCCAGCCAGGACTGTAGGTTCAAAATGACAACACATTGGGGAAACACCGCCTAGATCTTGTGTCCATTGGACCACATTGGCTTAAGCCTGACTTGTTTATAAGCAGTGTTCGAGAAGTGCGACGTGAAGTACGTGTAGTAAACATAAACAAGGTGCATTTTTAAAATACTTCCCTTTTTTTCCACAAAATACCTTTGGTGGATGCTGAATCAAATAAAATAAGCAAAAGTAGAGATTACACAAACAACATGACACGCATGCAGAGACAAAGTGACTGAAGACTCCTTGTGACTGAAGATTGAAGATTCATTTTCAATAAGAGCTGACAAATGCATTGACACGGGAGACAGCAACCGTTAGCAGCTAGATATCATACAGCCACAGCAACGATCAGTGAGACAAAGACGGTAGAGTTCACACTGCTTCACCTTCATCTCGTATGACATGATGCTTTTATACGAGTCAATTTTATATACAAACGCCAAATCTCCCTGCAGAATGTTTCATTTTAAAGGCAAGCAAACTGATTTAGATAAACTTGATTACTATGGAAACCAGTAGTAGGAACACCCACTGGTGACTCAGTAGTACAGCTACCGGCCACTTGCAGCAGTAAAAGTGTTGTGTTTGAAAACGTAGGCTTGTAAAGCTAAAGCTTCCTCATGAAGAGAGACAGCATCATTATAGACCTGGAAACACTTAAATTAAAATAAAAAAAAAAAAACTATACACACACACACACACACACACACATATTATTCCTATAAAAAAAGACCCTAGTCATTCCAAAAATAGAGGTTAAGACACGACATACTGTACCATCACTCCTTGTGAGTTACTGATATTCAAATGAGATTACATTTCCAAATATTGTCTTGACATGATACAAAAACAAACCCCTCTGTTAAGACACCCCATCTAAAACTGTAAGGTAATGTTTCACTGAATAGTCACAAGCCAGATGACCTTTTTTGGTTTAGGGGTTTTATTACTTTGTCTATTGAAAGTGAAGCAATTTATTGAGGTTAAAAAGTACCATGTGTCGTGTGTAGCCTCTGTATTCTTTTCTCGTATGTTAATTGGAAACTAATTACTTTTGCTTATCGTAATGCTGGGGTCCATGTTCAGGTTTCATAATTAGTAGGCTACAAGTCCAGAATATAAATTTTGACTAAACCTGTGCTAGGAAGATAAAAGGCCCCTGGAAGTCTTGTTCCTCTGACATGCCCTTTTATTCAGCCTTTTAATCTCTGCCAATACTTGGTTTGGATGATAGTCAATATAAAAAGCCTTTGCTGGATTGTCTACCTAAGAAAAAAAAAGTATGAAAACATTTTTCCTTTCAGAGAAGGAAAGGGAATGTTTACAAATCTATATCTTATTACCTGGGGTTCCTTCTACACCTCCCATTTTGTGGGGGGAAAATAAAACATCCCATCTCCCTGATAGGTTTCTGTCCTTTTCCCAACCTTTCGCTTCCCCTCCTCTCTCATACACTGGCTTCTTCCGGACCTTTTGCCATATCTCTTTTCTCCTCCCTAACCTCTTGCCAATTTCTCCCTTAACCTTTCACCGTGCTTTCCTCCACTAATGACTGCTTTAGATGACCTTCGATACCCTCAGAGCTTCACACCGGCACGTGCACCGAAATAACGAGCCCTTCTTAATGGCCATTTTCTCCCAAATTAAATGAGGAACCATGTGGCTGTTGTACCAACAAAATAAATTAGTTTAATTATTACTGTTGTATAGTTTGAGGCTGAAGCTGTCAAGTTCTATTAGCAGAAAATGTTCTGCCCTGAAACAGTGATTCAGCAGGAATCCTGCTGATTAGTCTTCCTGTTTCTAACTGACTTTCTCTTTTCTTTTTCAGCCGTGGAGAGCTGCTGAGGTGCTTTGCCATTGTATGTGCAAACAATAAGGTAAGACCCATTTACTCGAGAGGAAAGTGCATAGTGTTCAATATTTGACGAGAGAAGAAAAAAGCGCAGTTGGATTTTTATTTATTTTTTTTATTTTTATTTTTATTTTTTTTGGGTGGTTGTTTAT
Organism: Bagroides melapterus; assembly: GCA_028566695.1. Taxonomy (NCBI): domain Eukaryota; kingdom Metazoa; phylum Chordata; class Actinopteri; order Siluriformes; family Bagridae; genus Bagroides; species Bagroides melapterus. The sequence goes on from JAOTRN010000009.1 coordinate 10,668,803, forward strand.
TAAGTAGTCGGCTGTTCGGTATTCCTGGCTGCAGGAACAGGTGTTCACAGTCAAAGGGTGTGCAGTATTTCTGGCGATCAGTGTTAAACGTCTCAGTGAATGAGCACTGACTCTTTTTCTGAGAACTGGTAATGAAATTCGGGGCTCTTTTGTCGTTCCTAGCAGGGGCTCAGCACTCTCAATAGTCCTGTGCTGCTCAGAAAGAGGCCTTATGCTCCATGACTAGGGCTGACCAAAAGCCACCCGGCCCCCAGGAAAAAGGCTTGGGCTGCAGTTGCTATGGTGACCAGAGTATGTGGCGCATAACATAGTAGTGTCTGCCAGCTGCTAACAAAGCATGGCAGCATCCTTCCCTTCTTCAAATGCAAGGGTTCTATCCTGCATCTCTCTCGCTCTCGCTCTCTCTCGCTCTCTCTCTACCTCTATCGCTGTAGCGGGCAAGCTCAAAGAGCCCTTTGCTCTGCTCTCTGGGGTACACAGCACAGGAAATGCATGGTTGGCTGTGCGAAGAGGCCGGACTCTGCCAGCCTCAGCTGTGATGGAGTGAGTGTAAATGCACTCTAGTGGTTTATTAGTACGGGAGTTTATGAAGCATGCTGCTGCTGGATAGTTCTCTTCCTGTTAGCGTGTGGTATTCATGCGTTCAAAGTGATTGTTCGTCATTAGAGCTTGACGGGCAAGAATAAACGAGCACAGCACTCACTTCCAGCATTTAGTGGCCATGTTTCTGTGTTTGTGGAGCATCTTCTTAAGGACACACTGAATCCGGAAGCATCTGTTAGATTAACAGCCAGGAATTTCTCTGCTCTTTTCCAGAACATCAGTAATTGCGTGCAGTCCGACAGCATCCTTCAGGAAAACTCTGTGAAGTCAATAATGTGTTGGCAGAGGAGCTGTTTTTGCTTTTTTCCAGCCAATTTAAATGGTTGGGTTTTTTTCCTGCCCCGCAACCACACACACACACACACACACACTTCTTTGATTCTTTATGACATTACCAAATTTGTAATAGTTTGTTTTATTTTGAATGGCCATAAAAAGATAGATAGATCGATAAATTGATTCTATCTATCTATCTATCTATCTATCTATCTGTCTATCTGTCTATCTATCTATCTATCTATCTATCTATCTATCAGTCATTCTCATGGGTACTAAGTAAATGTCCCTACAGGTTCACAGTTGTCAGATATTCCTAGTCTCATGGGGTCCCCACCATGATATACTGTATAAGGAGTAATAGATTTTTTTGGTTTGTCTGGGACTCCCATCATTTGCCTTTTATATTCATCCCAAGGTCGAGATGTTGACCAGTCATTAATCATCTGTAGAGGAAACATCCAGTACGATGGGTGCAGGACTAATTGAGTACAGGGGGAAGAAGTTGTGCATGAGTGCTTTATCTACAAGCTAGCTGACTGACTCACTTGAGTTTTGTTTGGTTACCTCGGCTGTCTCTCCACAGGGGGGGAGTTTCACTTTGTTTGCAGGCCAAGTGTGTGCTGTGTGTGAGTAATTGGTAGGTAAGAATAATGGGTTGTGTCACTGAGAGGAGACACACAAGCAGGGTTGTGTACTATAGGAGGATGAAAGGAGACCAGCTGAACCAGACGTTGGCTAACTTTAACCTTCATCAATCCCCAGCCCTGACTCTTTTAACATTAATGTAATGACAGAACATAGCATATGTCAATATTTGTTTAGGCAGTATACCCAATAATCAAAGCAAACATTTACTATTGTGGACATCACTCCCTGCAATCCATTCAGACTGTCTGTTCCAGCTGCCAGCTAGACAACATTAGATATCTTAGCTAACACAATTATATAAATCTGCTCAGCTAAAAGTCACAGTGGACAGAACTAACAGCCATGATAATACCTTTCAAAATAGAAAAATAAACACTTAATTGCCTGTCTTCTAAATTAAATTCTTACAGGTTTGAGTGCAATGTTTGCTTTAGCAGGCTCCCAAATGTTATTTGCTAAATAGAGCTAACAAGGCTAATGTACTGCATCCTGACAGGAAACATACAGTATGTTGCTAGCTAGCTAGCATCATCCGACTAGCTTAGTCAATATTTTTTTCTAGAAAAGACTATTTAAAATTCTAGTCTTCATCTAAGCTGGGAACATCTCACTGATTTTAGAAGACAAAAGCTATACAACAGTCCTAGATTTCTACCCCATCAGTTCTAAATTAAACATGTAAGGTAAAACAGGATGTCCTTCATAAAAGTTTTCCTTAAGCAGAGTTTTTCATACTTAGCTTAGCTTATCTGAATAGAAATACAGAATGTTAACTTTCACAGTGCCTTAGGCAAAAGAAAAACAAAATGAAATCATTCTCATTACTGAATCAAAAAGCGTTCGGTTGCGATGGACGTTAACAGGAAACATGGCAAACACAACACTGTTGCCAAAATGTGAGTTAGACTGAGAGAAACTCTGTTTGTGTGTGTTTACAAAGAGATGGCAGTTGTGTAGACTATGTTTTGACTAAAACGTTTTTGTTGTTGTTGTTGTTTTTTAAAGTTTATTTCCCATATGCATGGAGTATTTGGGATGCTCTGAATGAAGAAATATACTATAATTAGGTATCAGAACCACTAAAATAATATGTATAGCTGTTATTTGTACAAGCTATGAATAACAATTTTATTGCACCATTTTATTTTATTGTTACACCATAAATCAAAGAATAATGGAGAACTGTCTGAACTGGCTGAAAATCACCACAATGTGCATCCAAATAGCCTGTTAATTACGTGAATGTGGAGTTCTGGAAATATAAATCTATCTGCAAATAAAAAGATAGAAAACAAAATTGTCCTTGGAATTCAGAAATGGCTTTATCCAGAGAAACTGACAGAAGTGGTGTGAATTTTCATTTCCTCATGCTATAGTTCCCCAGGATATGAGCACCTTTAATTCTTTATCCAGTTCAACCCTCGACCTATTTTTTAGACTCTTGCTTGAAAATGACACGCTCAATTTAAAATGAGTAAATCTCAAAGACTACAAGGTGTATTTTGGTAATATTCTGGTACATAGAATAATTTCTAATATCTAATAATAATATTTCTCTTCTGTAGTGTTCAGATTTATGGTCAGATTAGACCACGAGTTTGTAATTTCCCATTCTAGGCACTACAGCTGCCAGAACCTGAGACACACAGTGAACAGTCCTATTGTAATAGTTCTACACTCTAATTCCCAGTCCCTTTTCTCCTGGATTTCTACTCAAGCTTGTCCGCCGAGGCAGCGAAGGAAAGGTGTCAGACAGCTTTCCCTCGTGGCTCTTTCAATTTTTTACACCGGGTCAGGACAGATCAGACTCATTCCACTCAGTCATGTCTCGTCCTCTCTCGATGGGTTTCTCCACAGGAGAACTGAAGAACTGCTGTCTGTAAAAGGAGTTGAGGCTCACTGGCTCTCATTTCTCTTCACCCTGATAATAATGGAGTGCAGTAAGAAGAAGAGAGAGAGGCTCCGGTGTTGAAAAGACAGGGTTTAAAAATGAGCAAAGACATAGAAACATCGAGAAAAGCTAAGAGCTTAGATAAGATTAATGTATAAAATAAACATTACACAATTCCAATTTGTCCTAACACAAAAAGTTCCTTTTTTTTTTAAATAATAGTATTTTCTCTTTTTCTCTTAGAAACAGCTGTGCTAAATTATTTACACCCCTAAGGAATTTTTTAAATAAGCATCATTCTTCAAAAACTTATTGAAATACTTCTTGTTCATGTGCTCTCAACCCAGAGGAACTTTTTTTTTTGCTGTTGTTGTTGCCTTGAACTACAGTAGTCCCATTTCCCTGGGGTATAAATATGATGATGCACACATCACCAAAGAATTTTCAGCACAAAAAACCCAGATGGATCACAGATGGTTAAAGAAACTACAATGAAATGAACTAGGAATTCCACACAGACTAACCTAAGAATATGAAGGAGTTTTCAATCTTCTGCATTGAGGTGTGCACCATGATCTCTTTACAGTGTTAGACATCGCAGGAAGAACATCAGCGAGGCTGTTGATGCCATGGATACAGTTAGAACGAAAGAAAAAAACAGGCAATCAGCTCAATCAGCTCCTTGGGTTGTGAGTCAATCAGTACATCATGGACACAGATTCTGGCGCTGGACTTCAGCTCACTACACGTTGGGACGCTGATGACTCAATTTCCGGCATCATGACTAAGTTCTCGCATTGTCAAACATCACCATTAGTGTTTATCAACAACAGGCAGGACTGATCTTTTTTTTTTTTTTCATGGCTTTTTTTGTTGTCGTTTTTAGTACGTTATGAAAAATAACTGTCAGGTATTGATGTTCTTTCACATATCTTTGCAACACTTCTAGGTAGTGGATTTTTAAAAAATCATTAAACATTTATATGTTGACTCAAATCAAACCGTATATCGAAAGTCAAAGTTCTCGCAACTCACAAAAATGAACAATGTCTACAAATGCATGTAGCTTGTTGTCAAAGTTGGCAGAGAGTTTGTCCGCTTCCTTGTTTTTTTTTTTGTTTTGTTTTGTTTTGTTTTTTTTTTGGTTGGATTTTTTTGTTTTTTTTTTGAGCTGAGAGGCTTCAGAAAACCTCATTTTCTGTAAGCATTGATGCACCCTGGCTTTTGCAGTGCATTATGGGATTTTTGTTTTAGAGAAGAAAAAACGTAGCGGTGGATAACAGGAGTGGAAGCTGTGACACAGTGGCTTATTCAGAATTCATGCTTTTCTGCTTCCCTCATCTACACTGAACGCTCTCATCAAGGCATTTCCACCAGGAGATCTGTCACTCAGTGGAGGTTATGTTTCAATGTAAAGCTTGTTGTGCGTGAAAACCCAGGAGATCAGCATTTTTCAGAAAATACGTGACATACGAACGTTAAATGAAACGCATTGCCTATATTTCATGCCTTGTACTGCTGTCATGTCATTGGCTGGCTTGAATGTTGTATGAGTGAAGGGGTGTAGAGTTTTTCCTGTTAAAGTATGTAACTGTATGAGTGTATAAAGAAAATTGTACAGGGTCACTATATTTGAGCTAACAATATAAGCACATCTAAGTTCAAGCTGGATATTGGCATGGTTGTGAGTGTAATGACTGGTATATTAATTACTAATATAAATAAGCAATTCATAGCATGCAACAGACATTTCAAACACCATAATTTTTTTTTTTTTTTTTAATATTAGTATTTTTTTTTTTTTGCTTTGTCAAACAAAATTATTCCCAAAGAAGCCACAGCTGGATAGACAGTTGCATGTTTTCCATGCAGAGTGACTCCCAGCCTGGAGTAGCAACAATTTCAATAATTCCAATATTGCTAATTTTGGAATTGTAGTTGATCGTTAGTGAACCACTTCAAATATCGTAGAATGTTTTATATATGAAATTTCTCTTAATTTTTTTGTGAAAAGTGCCAAAAAATGTGCATAAGAATAAGCATAGACGAAATCTATCATAGGAATACATTATATTATACTCTCTGCTCTCATAATTAACACCAAATATCTTTCTAAGGCCACCATGCTGCCTCCCCTTTCAGCCCCAACTCTACATCTGACCAGTAACTAGAACACCCCCAAAACCATTGGTTTAAAAGCACAAGAGCCGTGTTCACATACGTGCTTCTTTCATTTCATCACATCTCTCCTACTCAGCAGCACTTTGCCATCTGTTCATCATCTTTGTGGACATTTGAATACAGGAATATTTTATGATGGAACTGTATACTAGAAACGGCCGACGGAGTCCGGCACTAATTCCTTCCTCTGCTGTCAAGCCTATCTGAAAATAAGACACTGGTCTCTAAAGGGATTTCCCTCTTGCATACCTCTTTGGTTATTTGATTCTCTTTTTAAAGATGGGAGGGTTGATTTCGGGGTAGTGGTGCAACACATGGGCAATACTCTAAGCTGGAAATCAGGTCAGTGTGCGCGTGTGTGTGCGCGTGTGCGCCTGTGCTTGTGCCTGAAGAAATATTTCAGGAATGGTTTGAGGAATATGGCACAGAGTACAAGGTGTTGACTATATATTTGCAGTCTTGGTACTGTGCATTATCCTGCTGAAGGATCCTTTAGGGAGTCATGAGGAGCCATTTAGGGAGCCATGAAGAGGTTTTACTTGATCTGCAGCACTGTTTAGGTAAGTGGAACGTGTAACATTTCCCAGAGCATCATACTCACTCCATAACCTTGCCTTCTTCCTGTAGTGCATCCTGGTGCCATCTTATCCCCAGTTAAGCAACACATGTATACACCCAGCCACCCACATGATATAAATAAAAATATGGTTGATCACTACAGGCCACCATTTTCCATTGCTCCATGATCCAGTTCTGATGCTCACCTACCTATTGTAGGTGCTTTCAGTGGACAGGGTTCAGCATGGACACACTGACCAGTCTGCAGCTAAACAACCCCATACACAGAAAGCTGTGATACACTGTGTGTTCTGATACCTTCCTATCAGATTAGTTTATCTCCCACAGATATTGTGACAGTATTCTGACCTTTACCTGACCCAGAAAACTGAGAAATGGAAAAAAAATAATAATGTAAAAAAAATAGCTTAGCTTTCTTTTTTTTTCTCAGCAAAGATGGGTCAAGGATGTGAACTTATAAAATACAATGAAATTACAGATTTTAACTTGGACATTGGTTAGATCTTGGACCAGTTCTCGTTTGGTTTCCTGGATGTAACCACACTGAAAACCAGAAGAGGAGTGTGTTCCTGATGGAGCATGTGCTTAGGGTTCTTATCTTTTCATATCGTCCTGTATAGTATTTGTAGGGTATGTCGTGTTTTGTTGACACATGCACTTACATTTGAGTTTTGGTTTTGGATTTGTGCTTGATTTTGGAGGTTTTGAGATTCTTCAACTCCTCCTAGACATGACCTCTGCCTTTCTTACGGCCTCTCTTATATTTTCTTTAGTTTATGCCACTGACAGCAGCATATTACTGTAATTACTCCCTTTTATCCAGTGTGGTTCCACACACACACACACACACAACCACACCATCACTTTGCTGAGAAGAACAGAGCAGAAAAGGAGAGAGAGAGAGAGATGGAACAAGAGGAGCAGAGAGCACTACACCAGGGCAACTACCTACAACAGGGCACTGTTTCTCTCTGATTTGATTACATTCCACCAAGTGTGTTTTGAGATTATGTTCTTGTGGCAGGAAGGCAAAAGCTAGTGGGAGATACCTCCCACTGACAGTGGAGGGAGTAGGCTGTGTACCGCCAGCTTTGAAAGCAGCGTCCTAGGTTTGTATTCTGCTGCACATCAAAAAGTAATTATTCTCTCTTTTGTGTACTATAGAGTTTAGAGATGTGTGTCTGTGTGTGTGCAGTACTTAAACTCACTTTGATCCCAAAGCATGTGCCATTGACTCAAAGCTTACAGCACTATTATGCCATGGCCCACAAAAATAAATAGCTGTTGTGTATAAGGCTGAAGGTCTTGTACTGCAGAGAACTTTTATCAGAACTTGTGCCATCATGACCCCAGAACAGCAGTGAAGCTGAGGACAAACACCCTGTCCGGTGGCCATGCCGACCCTTCCTGGGTGTTGTTTTTTTTTGTGTGTGTTCGATTGAGAATGTTCAGCTGTCAGGGTGGAGCTATGTCGAGCTTTCTCTCGATAAACGCTTCCTCTCTCGTTCTCTGTCCTCAGGCTTTTATGGCTTTGGAATACGAAAGCATTTTGAATGTATTATGTGCTCTCACTCTCAGTAGCAAGCCTTTAATGAATCTTCCCTTCTTATGTCTAATTAACTGGGTGTTCCACTTTGAAACAAGGACAATAAACCAGGTTCCACCGAATTTAGGTGAAAATGGGCACGGTAAAATTTCTGACTTGTGTAATGTGAATGTAATTGAGAGGGAGTTCTGTGGGAAGAATGAACGGGAGATGGACGGTGAAAGAAAAGGGACTTGTAAAGAAGATCCATGTCTGATAGACCTGGAGGACGTTCTATTTTGTCGAGTATTTTTAGCGTATAAAGGGCTCGGGCCGCTTTTTGTTTCTTTCCTCGAGATGAGGGCAAGATTTATTATTTCTGTCAGCCAGCAAGGCTTTGACACTATAGCAGCCCCATACAATACACATACTTCTCTAGGGCTCAACATTACCACAGATATCGGTCCTTTCCTCTCTCTTTTAGGCAGATATACTGATTTAATAATACTTCTGTTTCTTGGTAGATTCTGAATCTTTTGGAAAACATTGTTTGACCCAGTTCCTGGGTGTCCCTGGTGTGCTGGTTAGGGCAGCACCATGTCTGGACTTTTTAATGATGTGGCTTACTTTGGTTATATAGCTCCAATGTCACAATGTCTTCATGTCCTCCAAAAATGGAAGAAGGCAGGAAGCTTCTTGGGTATCAACCGAGGAGGATGAAGGTCACCACGTGCTTCTTCTGAGACACATGAATCACGTCTTTTCACACTACGCACTAACACACTTAGTGCCAGCTATTTTCTCCTGCATACACAAGCTCAAAAAAAACAAAAAAAAATAAACAGTCGGCTAGAGTCACCAACCGGTATGTTGTCTCTTTCATGCTGAGAGCCAGTTTTACTGTGTAACCTTACCTTCCTGCCACAAATAACCAGGACATTGTCTGGACTGTAAAGTGAAGGTCAGTTCTTTGGTCAGGGGGGGATATTGCGATTTACTGATTTAGCATTAGTTTATCTGATGAGTGTTTCTGTTCTGAAGAAGATGGTCCACCAGGTTGTTTGTTTGTTTGTTTTTTCAGCCTTCTTTTTTTTCTGGAGTCATGCAGCGTCTGAACTTCGACCAGTCAGCTTTTCCACTGTGTGCACAATTCACTACAGTCTGGCCTTTAAGCAGGAGGAGGCTGAGCTGAAGCACACACACCTAGGCATAAGGTTTAGACTCAGTGGTGACTGTAGCACTGAGACAAAATTCTTACTGATGAGGTTTATTTATTTTATTTTATAATTAATTTTGTGCTGTTTATTTCCCATTTGAGATCTTTATGGGAATATGATTCTATAACAGTCTACACTGATGATGTAACTAAACTAAGCTACTTTGTGGTTTTCCCACAGTGGCCTAAAGCCTTTCCTGATTTCCTAAAGCCTTTTTTTTTTCAGGTGAAAAAAATCTACAAATAAAAATATAGAACAACTAGTATAACGGCATGAATGAGATGAATGATGCACAATTACACACTGTGTATCGTACACGAAGATGAAAAGTGTCTCATTTATTCTTCCCCACTGCTGTGATTGACTCACTGTCAATCAAACATGTTTATTAGAATATTAGGCCATTGTCAGTGGCCTTATAAGAAAATTCTTATAAGAAAAAGGCAGATTTCTTTCTTTTCTTTCTTGTAAGTGCTGAGCTGATGTGTAATAGAACATTGATGTTTTATTATGAAGCTTTGATTCCGTTCCTGAAAGGTAATGAGAGATATTTGAGTTGACTGGCAGATACACTTCACTACTAAACAGCACTGATGTGTCCCATTTTTAAAGCGTGGGTTTATTTTACACATCAAACTCAGCAGGGGAAAGATATATTTTTTTTTTTTGTGGGGAAACATATTTCTGGGTATGCAATATTTTCCAACATCCATTATATATACCGAATTGTAACAGTTACTTTAAAATGAATGTGTTGATAGAAGCGTTTATAAATCGTGCGTGCCTGTAGAGGCAGTGACATGCTGTTCTTGCTCTAGCATACACTAATCTGACCTGGCTTTAGACAGCGTATGTTCTCCCTCTCTCTCTCTCTCTCTCTCTCTCTCTCTCTCTCTCTCTCTCTCTCTCTCTCTCTTTTAAATCAGACA
>JAOTRN010000009.1:10756455-10767284 GCA_028566695.1 Bagroides melapterus
TTCTCTCTCTCTCTCTCTCTCTCTCTCTCTCTCTCTCTCTCTCTCTCTCTTTCTCTCTCGCTCTCTCTCTCTCTCTCTCCCTCTCTCTCTTTTTTTTTCTCTTCTTAGAGCTGTGGCTTTCTCCACCCAGACTCTATTAAAGCTGAATAAACATGAGTGAACAAGGGCTTTGCTGAGTCTCTGGAAATGCGTTAAGGAAATGGGTCTTTCTCATTTCGACGGCTGGCCCACATTTTTGAGGCATAGAACAATTTCCCAGATACATGGCAAGCATCTGGTCCAAGCACAACTCTCACAACAAGAATGTTTAATGCTACTATTTATGCACAGAATACTGAAAATCTACTGAATTATCAGCAATTATCAATCCAGGATAAATCCAGCTTCTCAGTCATTGCTCATTTCTCCGTTATACAGATGCCATGTTCCCCTTCCCTTGTCTCCTCTAGATGACCTGAAGGTGTTAAAGGCTTGCTGACTGATTCAGTTCCCATATTTCATCAGATGTTTTCTTTCATCGCTCTCCAGTAATTGGGCTTTACTTCCAGGGTGGTTTGTCTCCACAGCTGTACTGAGTGATATGAATTGCTCAAAGCTGAACGTTTTCCCTGGCATTACAATTGCAGGAAAGAAGTAAGAACGTACTTTGGTCCAAAATGTGGGTTGTCAAAAATGAATAAAAGCTACAGAGGACAGTATGTAGGCATTTGCATAACACTAAAGGTAATAATAGCTAATTCCTTAATAGGATAATAGTATTTGTCATGGGGTTCATGTGGTTTAGTGTTTTTTTTTTCCTTCTAAAGAACAAACAAATTTCAAAGTCAGGCCTTTGTTCTGTACAAATTATCAGTCTGGAGTAACTCACCCCAGTGCATTCCAGTGTGGTTTTGAATGAATGGCACACACACACACACACACACACACACACACACACAAAATCTCTGCCTTAACATATGCAAGGAATGCCAAAAAGCCCCTAACCCTCACTACCTGCCTTCTCTCTGCCCTGCTTTCTATTTGTTCAGATGTTATGGCTCTTCTCCTGCCAGTCTCATGCTTCCTGTGAAAAGCACATACCCTCTCAATGACAGAAGTATGTAAACAACCGCTGGTAAATTCACACAAATTGAATTCACCTGACTTTACCTGATGTCTGATATTAAAAGAATGCTATACAGCATGCATGTCAGATTTATTATTGCAGCAGTCTGACTCGTCTGTGCTGAACTTATTCAGAAGCACAAATCCTGAATCAGAACTCTCTCTGACCTCTCACTTGTCCTCATTTAGCTTTGACAACTTTTTCCAGTATGGATGAACTGATTGTGACTTATGTATGACATTAATGAGGAGTTGAACATACCATGGAGTTTAATAGTACAGTGAAATGGAAACAAACAGTGAAGGGCTTTCTGTCCGGCAGTGTAGAATCTTGACGCTCTCTCTCACTCCATATATGGGAAGATTTGCTTTGTCTAACTGCTACAGAATGTTTTAACCTTGTGACACTTCAGAGTGGAAGAACTGGGCAAATATTGATACATTCTTTCCCATGTAGTGCAACACAAATTCAGATACACATTAAATCACCATGTTGCATCATGTGTGTTTCGGAGGACGGAAGAAATGAGTGAAAGTAATTTTGGGAATCTGTTTCACCATCAGCTTATGGTGGGCTTTACAGTAGCAGCACTGCTTTTGTATGAGTTACTGTGGAAACTACAATTTTCACACTGATTGTTTATTCCTTCTAAATTATCCCACAATCATCTGCAAGTATACAGCAGTTAGTGTGGTACACCACACCTCACCACTGCACAAGATATCAAAAAGCTCTCTGAACAACCCCTCGCTCTCTCATATTGTGGTGAGATTTTCACTGAAGCGCTTTAAAACATCCCGTATCTACATCTGCATAAAGAAGGCCATCAGTGCAAACACAGCCCAGATGCTGTAAAGGAATCTCTTATCTGAACAGTGGAGTACAAATCCAGTTGCCAGTAAGTGCATTTTGTCTCTCCATGCTTGCCTTTCCCCACCCAACCCCATCCTCCCCCTTTCATTTTCTTCCTTTTCCTTGCTCTTTGCCTTGAAATGGAAGTGTAAAAAGTACTAAAATAGATTATTCCAATAAAAAGCTTAATGCACCTTTCATTTTTTGATAGTAGACAGTAGTTATATATATATACTGTATATTTGACATACTGTATCATCATGATCTGTTATATCTTTACTCATACCTGCCACTAAAACGATACCTGAGCCCATAGGGTTTTTGTTTATCTGTTCTCTTGTTTTAAATAGGTAATAATTAAACCATAGATATAATTATTTTCATTCATATTCAGCAGCTGTTTCCTGGTCAGGGTGCAGCAGAGTCACTTCGTCAGAGTCACTGGGAACACTTAGTACAAATGAGTATACACTTCTACATGAGAAGACCAGTTCATCACAGATACACATCACATTCACAGATAAATCCAACTACTAACTTGTTTTTGGGAGGTGGAAGGAGACCAGTAAGCCCACAGGAAACCAAGACAGACGTAGGGAGAACATTAAAAGCACCACCCAGAGAATAACACAAGTTTATGATAGAAGCACTGACGCTGGAGCTCTGAGGTAGCAACTTTACCCACTGAGGCACCATGCTGCCTTTTATTGCATTTGGCCGGTGCTTCATCCAAAGGACCTAAGAACTTTTTTGTAGTCTCTTTGTATCAAAAACATATCCTTATGCTAGTATAAATAGGTCAGAGTCTAAACATACTATCAGTCTAAATCACTGTTAGATAAGAGTTAATAATTAAAAAAAAAAAAATAGTACAGCAAAACCTGGGCCTTCAGTCTTTGTTCAAAAGACCACCAATGGCTCGGCTGTTCAGGGGTCAGCCAGCCGAAGATCATCCCACCACCTCGGTATCAGAGACGAGAAGAGTCTTTTAGTGCAATTAAATGATGTAATTTATTTGGCTTAAAAATTGTATTTGTTTGACATAACAATGACCCAGGACTTTTCAACTGATCTAGACTTCCATTTTTCTGTTTTATATTTTGCTACTAGTTTCACTGTAGCTACTGAATAACTCAGAGTAATTAGTGCCTCAGTCATGAAGATGAAGGTTAAATCTGGGTTCTTTAAATGCCGGTTTGAAGACCAGACTCAATTATGGAGATATGTCCTTCCTGTCCATCACCACACCACCCCCCCACCCCCACACAAATGATACACATATCTGTGGCTAAATCAGATTACCCAATTTCCTCCTTCTTTTCCTCGCAGCTATATGTCAGTGGAACACTATAACACTGAGTGAAGAGATTTTGAGGCCACGGCTATTTCACCATAACTGCTGTAGGAAGTTATGAGTCTGGAGAAGAAAAAGAACAAAACCTTCACATAAACCACTTCCTGCTGATGACCGCCTGTGAGTCCTTGGAATGGCTTGTTATTCTGTGCTCATCACTGCATGACATTTTTTCATTTTCATCTCTGCTGAATGTGAATTTGGTCAAATATCGAACAGGTTGTTTGCTTGGCAGCCCAATCACTTTACTTCTGTACATTTTTCATTATTTGCTTCAGTGGAAACAACTATTGATTGGAAAGGAAAGGAATGTAATGTGAGACCTGATTTGTCATTTTAGTATCTTATTATAAATATAGCTAGATTTTGGGTTAACAATGTTGCTGTTAGTAGGGTACAAATATGAAACTTCTATCTTTGTCTTTTTCAGTGAGCTTACCCGTAATATAAGCACTCTTAGTGGGCTTGGGTTTGATAAAGCTGCCTTTCAGACTCATTTACTCACCAGTCTGCCAAGCATTTCCTTTTGGATGAGTGCTAGCAGACCATCTCAATCACAGCTGATCTCGCATTTGCAAACGGCTCACAGAGATGGAATGCTAGCAAGCTTCTTAATAGGCCTTCGTGGGCAGTCACCAGTCTAAACATGTTGCCCTTTTATCCATAGGCTTTTGAAAACATTAAAAGAAGATCAGCAGTAAACAACTGGCATTTTCCAAGTGACCAACAGTGTGAATACAGTATAATGGTCACCACATGTTTACTGGAACTGTAGTAGAATTATCTGACTCTGTACTGGAGAAAAGGTGAAAATCTGTGCTGGCATGAAAGTACTAGAGCAGGACATGTGTCATGATTTTAGTATGAAATTGATATTGTTTAAAAGAGTACAGATTGGAGTGAAGAACAGAAACATTAAATACCTAGGAGTTTCAAACACATAACTGACCATCTAAAGCAGTATAATCAAAGATTGCCCTTACATACAGTATATCGTGTGTATGTGTGTGTGTGTGTTATACAGTGTGGTAGGTTTGACAGCTCACTCATGTTACAAATGGCAGAAATTCCAGCCCCCAGACTTTCACTCCCTGCTTCCTCCATTTGCCGGGCTCAATGATTATGCCTTGTTTTATTACCTAACACCCCCAGAGCAAGCTCACGCAGCCCCTTTCTACATATTTAGAAATGTATATATCCACCCCTGGCCTTCTCAGATGGTTAGATAGGAGACTTCTCAGAGTCCTGCTCATTCACTCACTCAGTCAGTGAGAAATGAGAAAGAGCTCTGGGGAGTTTGAACCAGCTCAGTTCTGTCTACAGGAGATGTGCGACTAGGTACAGGCCAACAGTGATTTGGTGTGTTTAAGTGTGAATGTTGTTCTAAAGGCAGAATTGTCCGTGTGGAATTTGAGCGATGGCTTATGATGGCTTATGATTTTTTTTATGAGGTAGGGAGGAAGTCATCGGGTTTAAGGAGGAAAGAATTAGCTTAAGATGTTGTCTCACTTGTGCTAGAAAATACATTCCTGTTTTAAAAAACAGACAACATCTGTGTCTTCTTGTGTCAGTGATCTTATTTCAGCTGGTCACGGCTTCTCTGAATAGATGTTGTCACTGCGTATGTTTCTGTGCTATAAGAAGCCAGAATTGGTTGAATGTTTGTGCAAAGACATTTAATGGGGGCCTATAAAGTATAGTCATTATCCACATCTGGGCTCAGAGCCAATTCCATAATCAGAGACTGAAGATGGGAAAGCAAAGGATGAAACCATAGAGCATGACGCTGCAATGACTAAACAAGGAAAAACATTAAACACAGAAACAAGACAAGGACAGAAGTTGAGTGATAATAATCAGGGTAACATTAAGGACAACATAAATGTACATATCCTCATATCCTTTCCTAGTACTAAACTACATTCATGTAACTTCCTCATTACTAAGATTGCACTTATGTTTCTTAGTGCTTTCTAGCATCCTCATCTCTAACTGCATTTGAAGGAAATCTTATGAATCTCAGAGAACACAATCTTCTGTACACATAATTACAAAGAAAACAGGAGATGATTTAAACCCATGTTCTTGTGTGTCGTGTCCGAATCCACTTCCTCTCTTGGAGGTTCCAACTAGACATTCCCAAGAGCCAAACGTTTCATATAAACATTGCTGAGCTTCCTCCTCTCTAGTCTTGAAGGATTATGGCAAGTGCTCCAAATTAAGGGACCTTTACAAGATCAGCATACTGATCACTAAACAGCAGATTAGAACAAAAGGCAGAATTAAACTATGAATACTCAGCTTTCAGTCATCCTCGGATCTCTGATTATTGATGTTATTTCGGTTATCTGTCATCTGTCAGACCTTCTGTGGTACATCTTAATAATTGTCTCCCTATTATGGATTACACATAAATATTTCAGGTGTTATGACTAAGCACGTTTGCCTCACACCTCCAGGGTTTGGGGGTTCGATTCCCGCCTCGCCATGCGTGTGGAATTTGCATGTTCTCTCCGTGCCTCGGGGGTTTCCTCCGGGTACTCTGGTTTCCTCCCCCGGTCCAAAGACATGTATAGTAGGTTGATTGGCATCTCTAAATTGCCCATAGGTGTGAGTGTGAGAGTGAATGTGTGTGTGAATGTGGCCCTGCAATGGACTGGCGACCTGTCCAGGGTGTACCCTGCCTTTGCCCGTAGATGGCTGGGATAGGCCCCAGCTGATCCCTGTGACCCGGGTAGTCCCAGAATAAGCAGGTATGGACAAGATAGATAGATAGATATTATTATATATTAAAAATTATATTCAATGTATATTATATTCATCACTGGGCTGCAACAGTTTTTTTGTGTTTTGAATAAAATTGAATAGTACTTAATTAAATGGAATTTGTCTTGGATGCTAAGCTCTTGTTGTGCTTATAGATTACAAATTAGAGTAGATAATAAAGAGAAGGACACAGGCAACACCGTTAATATAGCACACATTTAATATGAACAGAATTGGATAGACTTATTTTTTTATAATTTTTTTCCAGACTTCATTTTTTCATCAGTTAATTAGAGGTCTTTTTAAAATACTTTGACCTTTAATATGATAAAGGGCTTCTTTCTGTTATTGTAAATTTAATCCATAGCCCAGTTCAGGATTGGATTTAGGAAAGCAGTATACAGTAACACTTTCACAGCAAGTCAGAGGATTCCATGAAATTTTCAATCCTTCAAACCATATGTGCATTTAAACACAAGTTTTAAAAAAAAAAGCTGTGTTTACTTTCACTATGTTATTATTTTCGCCTGACTCATGCCCTCTAGGATTACACAAAGAGTCTAATAATTGTCATTCACAATGACACGTTGACCTTGTAGTCTCAGACAAAATAATCTGATTAAGACTTTTAGAAAGAATTTACACAGTGAACACATGAAGACATCACACAAACAATTTCAAGGGAAAACTTAGACTCTGATGGATTAGAAAGGCTGAATTAAAATAAACAGGTTTGTGTATTTTGTGTCAACTACCACATATAAAACTGACCAAAGAAAATTAAATATAACAAATAAATTGCTATTGACTCTGATGGCTCTTTACAGGCTCTGATTTCTTTTAGAACTTAGCAATGTAAAGATGTTTAGTATGTTTGCCTTGCACCTCCAAGGTTGGGGGTTTGATACACACAGTGTACATTCTCTTCCAGTGCTTCAGGGGGTTTCCTCTACTATTTTTTTTTTACAATGACATATGTCTGACATTTGCCTGTTTGGCATCTCTAAATTGTCTATTGTGTGTGAGTGTATGTATGATTGTGCTTTGTAATCGACTGGCACCTCATCCAGGGTTTCCCCTGCCTTTTGCACTGAGTGCACTGGGATAGATTCCAGACTCTCTGTGACCTGCATAGGATAACTGGTACAGAAAATGGAAGAATGGATAATTCTTTTTTTTTTAACTCACCCCTACCCTACACAAAACTCATACTATTTTATATCCAGCCAAGGTAAGACCCAGAACTTGTTATGTGCTAGGTTGACCTGTAAAAGTATTTTTTCTTTACCCAAGATACTACTAATTTACTGGTCTCAATTTTATTGATTTATCATTTACTTTATTTGCCAGATCCCACTACCAAATGATCAGTAAGTTAATCAGTTCAAATCTGCACAAAGAAATAATCTGAAAAGGGCTCTAATTTCCCAAATATGTGCACTAAAATGTTAAGCTGTTGTAGATGCTGGAATGCTAATCTTTCATTAATTTATAAATCTAAGACAGATAACTATCCAATATCTAAAAGAGGCTAAAGATGTGTTGTTTAAGACAAGGATTATTTTAGGGTCTTATCATCATGTGTGACTATAGCCATTTGGTCAGGGTGTCTTGAAGGAAATTTACAGACTGCAGCAGGTGTCAGGAGTCTAGCCTAAAAATACCCTCATATCCTCAGAGAAGACATCAGACCTGAAGGAAAACAAACACCACAGTGAGATCAGATTCTCGTTCTCAATACGTACAGAATTAATATTTTTGCAGATTCCCGTTCTGGAGCTTGGGAAGCACTTGGTGTGGTCAATATAATTACATGGCCTACCTGTACAGTAGTCTTGTCCCAGAGGCTGCACAGTCAAAACTTTCTTATCACAGGCAGTCGTATATCAGCTTAAAACTATCCAAACTCAAGTTTAAAAACAAGCAACCTAAGAGACTTGATATCCATTCTGTCACCAGCTTGTCCTCATCACAGCCTGAGCACTTAACCCCACTAACTGAACGCTTCCCTTGAGATCAACACATTTTAGGAGGATTTAGATAAAGCTCATTGTGGACGCCCGGCAGAAGCGCACGCGCGCGCCTACTGACACTTTCTATTGATGTACATATACAGGTGCCCCATTCTTCTTATAGACGTCTGAGTCCTTAAAATGCTATCTTCAAAGGCAGCACGGACGTCACTAAATACGCGTGCACGGCGTGATTCGGGGTTTTATTTAGGGGAAGACGACGCTTTCTAATATTCTCCATCAGAACAACTACTACGGCAACTTTTTTCCACAGCAGAGTTTCCTGCACTTTTACCGTGTTAGAAATAGGAACGTCTTGGCGCCTCCTTACCCATCACACCCCATATATAGGCATATGAATAGTCAAATGCGTAGCAGCAGCGAATCACCATGCAGATCCATAAAAAAGACAGGGCACTCCAGAAGGAACGGGCAGAGGCAGTTTCCAAAAAAGTATTGGATGTCTTGAGGAATTCAGCCGCCCCCAATGTGAAAGTACATATTTGACAGGGCGCACAGAGAGCGCGCCTGCACTCCAGCTTAGCGTTCAGTTCGGTACAGACGCTCCGAGCTTATAGGACCACCACCGCCGTGTCTTTTGTGGGACGTTAACTTTACGTGCGGCCGAAAAACACACACAAATAAGCAGCCATGGATGCCATTAAGAAGAAGATGCAGATGCTCAAGCTCGACAAGGAGAACGCCTTGGACAGAGCTGAGCAGGCTGAATCCGATAAGAAGGCAGCAGAGGACAGGAGCAAGCAGGTCGGCTATATCTTTGGGGGACTTTATTATCCATTAAAAAGGCATGAAATCTGGTGGCATGGTGTGCCTGACTCATCAATATCTTGAAATTAAATGGATTACCCTGAGTGGATTTATAGGAACGGAAGATCAAAGATAGGGTGCATGGGTTTAACAGATAAATGAAAAGCTTTATAATGTTTATGTTATGCTCTGGAGTAGTTTAACTGTTGATCATAAATTATCATAGACTCCATGAAAATTCGGTCAGTGAGTAACCAAAGTCTGTTTGATAATGCACGTAATTTGTTCATGAAAAAATGTTGTTTGCATGCATGTGTAGCTGGAGGATGAGTTAAGGGAAATGGAAAAGAAATTGCGCATAACTGAGGACGAGCGCGACAAAGTGTTTGAGGAGCTCCAAACTGCCGAGGAAAAGCTGCTGACCGCTGAGGAGGTCGCCACAAAGGTATTCAGTGTGCCGAGTCTGCATCTAATCACTTCTTTTCTTTCTTTCCTTCTGTCTGTCCGTATGTCTGTCTCCCTGTCTGTCTGTCTCTGCACTCCTCACGCCCTGCGCTCTGCTTACTGCTATTCACCACTGTCACCAAAAATGCGTAAAATACACCCGCACTCAGCTCGAGGATGATTTGGTAGCTCTGCAGAAGAAACTGAAGGGCACTGAGGATGAGTTGGACAAGTATTCAGAGGCTCTTAAAGATGCCCAGGAGAAACTGGAGCTGGCTGAGAAGAAGGCCGCAGATGTAAGTATAGAAAGTGAAGAGTCACCGCAATCCAGCCGCTCACTGCTTCACACACTTTCTCTCTATCACCTCTTCTGAGCAGACCTGGGTGAACTGGCAAATACAAGTTAGGAACTGATGTTAATTGACGGCTGCCGTTTCATTCGGGTCTGATGAGTGTTCACTTTTGATGTCACCAACACAAACACACACACACACTTTAATCTGTAACACAAGGGACTATGTAAGAGGGATTTTGTTGCAGGTTAGACCAGGCATAGAAACCACACTCTGCCGTACTGAATATCTTTTCAAAATAGTATGCGGGTTTGGATGTAGCCCTAGACTTGGGGATCTAGCCAGGGCTCCTCTAAGGCTGAGCAGCCGGTCTGTTATATTTAGACTAGTGCTTTATATGGTAAAGACGCAGCGCAGAGCCTTGGGCTGTGTCTCCTGAGAACAAGAGAAAGTCTCAGAACTTTTCATCTATCCCCATGGCCTCTTTTAATCAACAAGATTTGCACTGGGAAATCCCACCGATTGACAGATTACAATAAATCTTTGGCTTTTAAATATCGTTTTAATCGTGTTTGTACTTTTTAGGCTGCTTGTCATTCTTAAATATTCTCTAGGGTTTAGTTTTCGGGTTTATTATTAGTTAATAGTAATTCAACTGCATATGAGAAAGCGTATAGTATTTCAATAACAATTTTCAATTTTGCACTTTTGCTTCTAAATAAAATACATATCTTATTAAGCAATATATTTATGTGTTTAAAACACACGCGCACACACACTAGGAAAAAAAATAGGCATTTCTCATACCCACCGCTATCGTGTTGAATGCTGCACGCTCAATGCGACACCTTCCGGGGTAAGGATAAAATTGCACCACTTTAACTTACAGCTGCTATGTACAGCAGCTGAATGTAATCAAATTTCATGAATCTTTTTCGTGTTACATAGATTGTTTAGTTCATTCTGGTGGTATTTTTTTTCCAAACAAAGACTAAAAAATGGTCTGTTACATAGACACTGTTTAGGCTTTCAGTTGAATTAACCAGCCGGTAGAGTGTGCTATTTATTCGTTTACAAAACCATAAAAGTGCCTCCTTTACGTCCATCTAGTTTTTCTCATGTACAAACGCTTCTTGATAACACATCAGTACCATCATCCCTATCAGGCCATAAATTGACGAAAACAATCGCATTGTTCTCATCATCATCATCATCATCATCATCATCATCATCAT
>JAOTRN010000009.1:10776651-10803572 GCA_028566695.1 Bagroides melapterus
AAAAAAAAATTAAGTAGATCAGGTTCCCATCATACCTGATCTAATTAATCAGCTAATTAATAGTGCTTCCTGAGTTAAAATGTTTGTATCAGAGGTGGGGAAAACACTGAAGTGTACATGGCAGAAGGGATTCCAGGACTAGGGTTGGGAAAGGCCCCATGACATTTTTTATAATCAGCTCTTTGTCCACAGAGGAAAATATTTCCCTTTTTGACCGTTCTGTAAATGTTCTGTTCTTATCAAGGTACAGTCCATCAAATTTGTACTAACTCATTTTGATCTGCACTGTAGCTGTTCTTTTTTTTTTGTTTGTTTTTTTTTCCTCTCTTTCACTTTCTTGTCTGTTTTTCTTCCCTAACCTGCTGCCTGACTGCACAGATCGCCTCTACCGGCAACTTGAGAAAAACCGTGTTCTGTCTAGTGAACTCAGAGTGGTCTTGAACGAGGACTAAACCTAGTGTGAACTGTTTTATTCTGTATTAACAACCAAATGATGTATGATTTTTTTTTACACTGTGTGGGATTACACTATTTATGAAAAATATACAATCTAATACGTTATCATACTCACAGCCTGGTACGAAGTGTCTGTGATCTAGCACTGTGTTATCGATGTCTTAAAATCCGCAACCTTGCTTATGCACGCCGTAGTTATTAAGCATGCCTTAAATAAACAGGGATAGTGTGTCGCCTTTACGTACTGATCAGTGTTGCATGGTCTCAAAGTTCCTCATCTGTCTCTTGGAGAGGAACAAGTAGCAAGATATTTTATTGCTTAACTGAATAACAATGTGTGCATTTCTAAAGCAACAGTTTTTACTGAACACCAGTGTACCTGAAGTACCTGTGCATGCTCTGTTGTCCTACATGATCACTGATGATATTAATGTTGTTTTCTAACACTTGATGTTCTAACAGAGAAACTGTCACATGCTAAAGAAGAGAACCTCGATATGAACCAGATGTTGGAACAGACTCTTATGGAATTGAATAATATGTGAAAGCCCTGTACACCTGACTGTCTGCATTTTGTAACTTTTGAGTGGCTTTTTTTTTTTTTTTTTGAGTTACCAAATTGCAAGACGTGCCATATGTAACATTGTTTTACACTCGTTTTTAAAGTAATATTCTGGTACTTGTTAATTTTTATTCTGATTATGCACATACTTTATTTCCATAAGAAATAACAAAGTTTGCCAAAGAAATTATAATAATTTGCACTTAAGCCTCAATGTATGCGCATTCTTAAAGTGGACACGTTTGAGTCTTAAGCCAAGTTTAGAATGAACTAAATGTATTTTATTAATCCAAAGATTCCATTAAAGTGTACATTTGGATTAGGTTTCCAACATGTACACTGGTGCTACTGTGAAGACAAAGATCGAGCAGTTTGTAGCTTTTACATAGCAAAATAATAATGTACATCTTAGCAGTTTGGCTTAGGTTTTTACTTGTGCACCGGTTGTAGCACTAGCCAGAAAGTCCCATCTACAATACAGTGTCCATTTTTTTTTTCAGCTTTAACTCAGTGCAAAATGCCAGACAGCATTATCTTTAGAATTTTTTATTTTATTTTTATTTTTTTGCCCCATAATGAAACCAGTATGGGTCAGACACCTGTGTTAGGAGTTGAAATATAATGAAATCATATTTGATTGTTCCTCATACATTTTGAAATCCATTTTAAACATAGATGTATTAAATGTGTGTCATATCTAAAATGTACAAAGTTAAATATAAATAAAAGTACACAATTTTAGATTTTCTAAAGCCTGGGGTCCATTTTGTTTTAAACAGGTAACACAGTCTCTTTTACTCATTGCCCTTCCATGTACATTGCACAGATGTGTTTTTTTTTTTAAATTGTCTTCCATGTTGTGTGGTTTATTCATTTGAAATATCGGCTTCAGTAGAGTATTGTTGCTAACAACAGAAAGTTGGGCTTTAGCCTTGGTGGTAACACCTGTAGGTGTAAAAAAGCAGTTGATCTCTCCATGCTTACCATTCTCAACCCATCAGTGACCCAAAAATGAAAGTCAAACCCAGGTTCAGCATACCTTGACAGATTCTACAAGCCTTTGGTACAGGAGCAAGAAAACAGCATTCTTTGAAATATACATTTACTCTGTTTTAAAGACGTTTAGAGCAACACAAGACCAACATTTTCAATGTTTATCTGGATTGTGTGCTGTGATATGAAAAATGTGACTGGTACATTTCCATGATAAATATAATCACCTTGTGGATATCAGCATTGTAATAAATGTTTTTCCACACAGTTGAACACCAGAGGTCCCAATCTGTGCAACTTGGAGAGTTAAAATATTTCAATTGCACAATGATCACGTCTGTTACCTTTTAACAGAAATTATCTGTACTTGTGAAGTCACACATACATTATACATTAGATGGTTACACACGCACATTATAACTATTAAAAAGATCTATTCGATCTCTTCAAGCCCTTGTTCCCTGTGTATGTTGTACCCTCATGATAGTCATGTTTCTTCATAGGATTAAAGATGATCTGTCAGAATTACTCTGTATTGATTTGCAGTGACAATTTCCTACAAGTGAATAAATATCGTGCCTTCCTTGTCAAGAATATGGTGAAAGATGAGTCATCTGACCAGATCTCTTTTTTACCACATCTCTGAAGACCACTACCTGTGTTTCACCAGTTTGCATCAGTAAACTTGTATTAACTTTGTAATGAGAGGTTTATGCACTGCAGCATAACTGCTATCTCTGCTTGTGCATATCTCCCGCTGTTGACATTCCCAATTATTAGATAAATGTTGCCTGTTACTGAATATGCATTTCACAATTTTCTAGCCCTTCATATCCTCCCCACATACTTAATGATACAAACTGCTTCTCGCTCCGTGTGTGTGTGTTGTAATTGACGTTTCCAGAGAAACTAGAAGTTTTCGACAAACCTCGTTCATTAGACGTACCAGTTAAGGATTACTATCTATCTATCTACCGACCGACCAACCTACCTACCTTGCTAGCTATCAAAAGTGAGCTATTTAACTAAATTAAGCTAACTCTATTTCTAAAGGGTGAAAACGTTTTTTTGTCACTGTAATTTGAATCGCGATATTTTTCAAAGTAAAAGATCCCATTAGTAAGTGGAAATAATGTCTTAATTAAAAGTAAAATAACAATAAGAATGATGATGACGATTATTATGTCGATTCTGTAAACCATGGGTTTTATTCTTAATAAATAATCAAATCGTAATTTATATGCATTCGTTAGCGGTGACATTTACATTCGTAATCATTTTCGATAACCCATAATCCAATTCGGCGTCCTTTATTGTCGCTAGCTTCATATACCCTTAGTTGTTCGTGGTGAATATTTATATTGGCTTACTCGTTAGCTGAAAATAACCTTCAGGCATTCAGGTACATGCATAGAGATGTCCCGGTTGTTAAGTTTGTCCCCGGCTGTTATTTGCTCCCGGTGTAAATACTGTCCTCAGAGTCGCGGCTCTTTTTCTTGCTTGTCTGCAGCTCGGTTGAAGCCGAGTCAGCTTCTCACTGGAAGAGTGACACAGCAGAGGACCCTGACACTAACACGGAGGACTTTTCACTCTAATAATGGTGGAAACCGACATATTTGGGCATTAGGCATCGGGACAGGGTTTCTGTTAGCTTTAGGGCTGAAATATCACGTTTATAGTCGCGAGCGTTGTGAGTGTGAGAAAACAGTAAACTCTTATAGTAGCTACAAATACAGCGAGGCCATAGAAATCAGCTGCGACCTCCTTCAGAGGATAAAGGTACAGGTATCATCGGACTGACGTTACTATATTAATCTGTCCGGGTTATAGTTTTAAACGATTTTTTTTTTTACCCCAGTATACAGTAAAGGGTGTGTATATAAACAAAGCAAACGGATCGAAATGACTACAGTAAGGCCAGTGTGCATGACACTAAAAAACTCAGCTTATTTATTATATTTCAGATTTATTTACTTATTTATTTACTTATAGTTTAACTTTCCCACTGAGGTCTTACATCTTACAATTATTGTGCACAGATTTAATGACTAATAATGTTTTAAACGTGTAAGCTGTTTTCTGTGAAACATAAAAGGAGATTTCTGAAGAATTTGTACATTCTTCTTATGGTGACATGTTTAAAGCTTGTATAAAGCTCACTATCTTCTGCCATTTTGTGGGAAAGTGTAGGAAAAATGGAAATCTCTTCTTTTATATTATGAAATGATACAGTGTTTGGGTTTGAAATGACATAAGGGTAAATAAATGCTAACTGAATTTTAATTTCTAGATGAATTATCCTTTTAACTCTGAGCACAAAATTGACATGGACATCGAAATACAGAGGTTGTAGACCCTTGAAGGTTACTGTACAAAAAAGAAAATTAACACAGTAAAGAAAAATAGTTAAAGAACAAATATTTTTTTTAGATGATTCCATCCTAACAACAGCTTGGGCAGCTGTTCAGAATAAACTGGATTTTTTCCCCAGAAAAAAAAATGTTTGCTCTGCCTACCATCAAGTTCCTTTAAAAAAAACCTGAGCTGAATGTCTCATAACCACCATAAATTTATCTTAATTGATAGAGAATGTATTCAGTGTAATGTTCAGATCTAATGTAACCTTTTTGGTGCTGCTCTGTTGCCATTAAAACAAACGCTGGCACAGCAAATGACGTGGTAAGGAAAGATACACACTCTCTCCCGTTAGATCCCGTCCTTGACTTGAGTGATGTGAGTAGATTTACTGATTTACAAGTGAAACCATGTAGAACCACGTTGACTTGTGTGTCAAAACTTTTTAACACTAAAATGTGCTGTTTGCTTACAGGATGAAGTTGGAGCTCCTGGCCTGGTCATTGGAGTTTCTGTAGATGGCAATCAAGTGTGGAGTGATGGTATGAAGCTGTATCAGTGCTCCTCACTTTGTGTTCAAGTTTTTTTTATATTAAATCTGATATAGACGTGTTCCCTCAGGCATAGGGTATGCTGATTTGGAGAACAGAGTGCCTTGTGAT
Source organism: Bagroides melapterus (assembly GCA_028566695.1). Classification (NCBI taxonomy): domain Eukaryota; kingdom Metazoa; phylum Chordata; class Actinopteri; order Siluriformes; family Bagridae; genus Bagroides; species Bagroides melapterus. The sequence goes on from JAOTRN010000009.1 coordinate 10,781,680, forward strand.
GGGAGCACTGTGATGAGGATTGCTAGCATCAGTAAATCTCTGACTGCAACTGCTGTTGCTCGAGTGTGGGAAGATGGAAGGCTGGATCTAGATGCTCCTGTCCAAAAATACGTGCCTGAATTTCCTCAAAAACAGTTCGAGGGAAAGGATGTAAGATATAACTTTCAAAAATTATTTTGAATGAAACCGAATAAAAAATATTGCTTTATATTCACCAATATTGTTTGGTGAAGCTTTTTTGTGCATTCAGTATTTTTAAAGGAATCTCCAGTGTGTGCTTTGTAGCAGTCAAAAGCTTTGTTTTCTCCATAACATAAAAATTGCCTTATGAGTTCCGAATTACGAGTTCTGAATTACGAGTTTAGAATTTTCACCAGACTTAAAATAAAATAAAATAAAAATAACTGGAATTTGTCTCTGAACTCAGAATCTAAGATTCTGTGGGTTCCAACTTTCGAGTTCCAGCTTTGTTTTGTGGACTATTAAATAAAATGTACGTAGTAATTCTTTAGTTAATATAAATTTGTCACATTGTGGTGGTATGAGATGAGTAAAAGACTTTGTGAGACTTGGCTTTTGGTGATGACTGCAGCACACCATTGCTGATTATGTCCCCAATAAGAGCATGTCAGTGTATTTTATTGCTTTTGGGTGTGTGTAAAAACCAGGTTTGCTTAACCAGGTGACGATAACCCCACGACTGCTGCTGTCTCACCTGAGTGGAATCCGTCACTACGAAAAAGACCCCAAGAAAGTGAGGGAAGAGAAAGAAAAAGCAAAACGTCTACTGAAACTGCCAGAGAAAAAAGAAGACATGAAAAGTTCTGGTGAGACGGACAACAAATCCACACAGCAGAATAACAGAATCAAAAGCAAAGATGCAAAGCACAGCAAAAAGAAGAAAGAGTTTGATCAGGAGGAGTACTACCTCAAAGACAGCTTCGATAGTGTTACTCAGGCCTTAGACCTCTTCAAGGATGATCCACTTATTTTCGAGCCAGGTGAGCTTTGTGTACACGCTTTGTGTTCTTCGAGCCTCCATGGCTGTCACTGAAAATTTGCTACAGTTAGATATGGCTTGCCTTGTTTTGCTAGTCTAACTTCAGGTGATATATAGAGCATCAGGTGATTATATGAATGTGTTTGCTTTGTCTAGGCACTACATTCTTGTACTCTACTCATGCGTTCACCTTGCTGAGCGCTGTACTGGAGAGAGCAGCAGGTCAGCGCTTCCTGGACATCATGATGAACATGTTCCGTGAATTAGGCATGCTTAACACTGTGCCAGATGAGAACGACCCCATTATCTACAACCGCTCCAGGTAATCTGGGGTTCTTCCTTAAGACAGAAGCTGGGGGTTAATGTTGGCATTATATGTCTCATGATTAAAAATTTCCTGTTTGGGTAATTCTCACCATAATGCTGCATTTGAAAAAAGGTCATAACTTGTCACTCTGACTAGAAAATAAACAAAGAAAGAAACCCTTCAACATGGAATCCCAGCCAGAATTCAGCAATGCTTTATATCTATGAACATACAGACTCTTATGACAGTTAGAAGGCTAGTTTGTTGCTAATAAAAGTCCAGCTTTTTTTTTTAGCTCTCTGATTTTATAGCTTGAAATCACAGATAGGGAGAAAAAACAAAAAGAAATGGACAAAACTTTTGATATCCCACTCCGTACAAGGTAGGGCAAATGCAGCAAGTTAAGGATTTGATGTCAGTCATAACTATCTCATTAATACCTGTCAAAGTGGTGGCTATGCTCATATTTTATTCCCTTTGTATTTATTCTCTTATCCAGGTATTACCATTGGAATAAAAAGGGGCGCGTTGTGAACTGCCCCTATGTGGACAACTCTTATAAATGGGCTGGAGGAGGCTTTCTGTCCACGGTTGAAGATCTGCTGCTTTTTGGTAATGCCATGCTCTACAGCTATCAGCTAGCGGACATGAAGGACACAAGCGGCCTACTGCCAGGCTTCCTCAAACCCCACACAGCCAAAGCTCTGTGGGCTGCTGTGGATAAAACCGAGGTTTCATGGGATAAAGATGGCCGCTATGCTCAGGGCTGGGCCGTGGTGGAAAAGCAGCAGAAGTACGGGAAGTGTCACACACGCAGGCACTACGTGTCACACACAGGAGGTGCTGTAGGGGCAAGTAGCGTGTTATTGGTGTTACCCAGCGAAAGTCTGAAGGCTTCAGGACAGAAAGTGACTCCTCCTCAGGGGGTTGTAGTGGCCATCATGACAAATATGCAGTCTGTAGGACTCTGTAAGACCGCACTGAAGATTGCACATGAGTTCGAGGAAGCCAGAGACAGCTAAAGAGGCGCATCAGGGTATAATTATAAGTGAGATATTATCTCTTTTATAGAATTCATGTCTTAATTCTGCCCTGTGTACTTTGTTTACAGTCTTAAACTATGAATATGAGTGAAGTGTACACACAATGTCAATCACACATTGTTATTTCTTTGTATTGTGAAATTTTAATTTTTTTAATATGAATCTATCATATTGTATAAATAAATAATTGCAAAATTTTTGTTTGTAGTTTGCAAAATATTTGTTCTAGACTCTGTTTATGTACATTTGATGAGAAAGAATAGCTTTTATAGTCTGCTATAAATGAAACGAAGTCCGAAATTTCATCTAAACTGTAATGTGTTAATTGTCCCACTAGAGGGAGACTCCTCTCCTGAAACTTTCTAACAGGTTCACAACTGTTCACTCAGCAGTTCCTAATCGCTAAAGTTTTAAACTCACGTTACAAAATATTAAATATCATATAAAAATATATAGAAAATGTATATTGTGTATTGAATATGGAATATTTAATGCATAATCTCTTCAATTTTAATGTATGTGTTCAAAGGACACAGAGGGATTTTATCTAAAATGAATCATAATATTTTACACAAACTTGTGAAACTCAAGTTCACACTGTCAAAAATGGGAGAAGAAACTCAAATGAAGTGAATGTGAAGTAACATTTTTACTATCGCTCTGAGACTTGTGGACTCCACTGTATGTACAGTATATTACTAACATTACACAAACGTTATATTAGTCCATATAATAAATCTGGAATTTTTTTTATTTCAAAAGTAGGCTTGGTAAAGGCTTGCCATCTCACAAATGTTCTAATGTCCATTTGGGATGGTTTGAGCACAATGTCTGAGATCTCCTGCTCTTAATGTTCTAATTATGCCTAACTTTTACTAGAGCAGAATAAAATCTGTTAAAAAGAATATATTCAAAAATAAAAATTGTGTACTTTTCTCCTCAGAGGTTACATTCTTTCAGCCCTAGCTATGATCGATTAGTATACTGATTCAGATGGATTTGCAAAAAAAAAAAATCTCTTTAATCTCATCTGCGCAAGTTAATACGCAATGTCTTCATTTTATTCAAATATCAGGAATAAACACATACGTTTATTAATACTGCTAGATCTTTATTTTCGTGACATGATTTTGAATACAAAAAACTGTAGAGTTAAATCATTACATTCATATAGAATATGATTTCTTGTCACTGTCAGAATGAAGAGTAGAGTATAAAATGTTCTACACGGTCTGGTCTGTATTTGAACCTGTATAACAATTAGCATTTTTGTAGCCTATATGTGCGTAAATGTGAAGAATTCATGATGTGTATGGCGTCGGTAAGATTTTTATATTGCCAGTAGGTTCAAACTGACAAGAATAATAACTTTCTTTTTGAAATGTTTTACATTACTGTAACATTTTCCTTATCGGGTATATCACGTTTAGTCTGAAAACATAAGTTCTTTTGACACAAATTCTTTTTGGACAAAAAAGTATCGGAAAATAACTATTTACATGCTTTAAGTTAAATATAAAGAAAGTATTAAGAAATCACAATGCCTCATATGCCAATTTATATCCTTCTCTAAGATCAGTCATATTGCTCCATGCTGGGATCTTGATAAGTCCTTCGTACTTCTTGGTGCTTTCCTTCGCACTCTGGAAGGAAAAAACATCCTGAATTAAATTAAGGCACTGTGTAAAAGCCAGATTTAGAAACAAAACTTAAGCAAAGATATTGGTTTAAACACGGCAGTTTTAATATGATTACACAATGCAATTTATTACAATCATCCTCTGTTGCTATAATGAAATCTATAATATCCAAACATACTGTATATGTGAGTAATGTGTAAGGATTTTTCATTTTTTGTTAACAACTTCAGCAGTGACATTTTAATTTACACTTACTTGCAGATGCAGTAGATGACCACAGCCAGCACCAACAGGATGAGGATGAGGAGGATGACTATTGCAGCAATCATGCCTTTCTCATGGCTGTTGTCTGACATGATCTCCAGTTGGAACTGCTCACATCTGCTACCTACATAGTTGTTATTGCATCTACAAGGGAAATAAATCTAATTGGTTCATGCTGTGTGAGTGACAGCAATAGATTTTGCACATGAAGGTAAAAACAAGGATAAAAAGGCTACACTGTTGATGCTACACAAGATCTAATGAACATATACGAAGTGTGTATGAAGTGGTCTTTATGTGCAGAACAGTGGATTGTATGCAATATCATAGTGAAGATCTTGTGTAACGTGATAACTATTAGATCATGAGATAATTGTGTTAAATTGTTCCAGAAATAAACGTTCACCGCACGTATAGTTATGTTATATTCTTATAGAGTCACAGTGGATCCAGAGCCTATCCTGTGTAATACACACTGGATGGGACATCAGTCTATGGCAGAGCACTGTGTACACACACGTTCAGTCAATTAATCTGAGTCAGGGGTGAAGTCGCACAGAAACTGCAAGCAAACAGTAACTCAAGCACAAGATCAAAACTTTCCTCCATATAATGTATATGGTGTTTCTGCACATGCAGGTCAACACTTTACGTTCAATTGTCTTACATTGAAGATGAGAAGATCATTATTGGGTTCTTACACATTTAAGAATGCTTTTGTAAATTCTTTCTAAGAGCTCACGTCAAGCCGCTCTAGATGACGTGTTTCGAAAGCTCGTATTTCATCTGTGCTGTTATATATATCCAACCTAGATCGATCCTTTTTGTTTGAAGCAAGCGCACTGAACCAACCATACTTCACAAAAATAAGTGCTACCAGCAGTTGAGTTTGCTGGTTTAGGTGAAGTCACATGATATGTGTATGTATCATATTCATAATATGTATATGATTATGAAGCCCACCTTGCACCAGATAGTGGGGCAATATTTCATGCTCTCTTTTATTAACTGAGTTTATACAGTAGTTAGCTTGTTATTTTTTTCCTGCACTTCTGGGGATGGGGATTTGATTCACACCTCTGCCCTGAGAGTGCATGTAAATTGCATGGCATGTTCTCCCTGTTCCTCAGGGGTTTCTTCCAAGTACTCTGGTGTTTCCTCTCCCAGACCAAAGTCATGTCGTAGACTGATTGGCATCTCTAAATTGAATGTGTGTGGGTGCGATTGTGCCCTGTGATAGGTTGGAACCCCATCCAGGGTGTCCTTTTCTTTGTGAGTCCCCTGGGATAGTCTCCAAGTTCCTTGTAACTCTCTGCAGCACTGGTATGGTATAGAAAATAGATGGATGGACTAATGTCAAAGAACATGCTACTGCAGAAGGCTATGGCCTTATATTTAGCCGTTGTTATATTTAGCCGTTGTGTCACCATGTTGCAAAAATAGCATGGATATTGTATATTCTTAGGGTTTCTAGCTATATAGCACTGAAATAGATCGCAGACAATTGGTGTAAGTGGTGAATGGGAGCAGATTAGATTGCCCTGTGCTGTGAAATGGGTTTAAGAGGTGCCATTGAGGTTAATACATTTCAGCTATTACTTTGAAGTTTATCTTGGCCTATGGTCAAACTCTTCTGCAAACCAGAGGTCTAGAAACTATGACTTACACACAAGTGAGCGTGGACATAGAGGGTATTTTAAAGCACTTTCCTCCATTCATGCAATAGGATGCATCTGATTCGGTGCAAGGCTCCCCATGATCTAAAACAAAACCAAAAGAACAAATCGTAAGTCTGCAGTCATCAGTGTTTTTGTCTGATTAAAAAAAAAACAGCACGTGATGTGTTGGAATGTAACAGATTGTATTGTACAGCTGTGTGCAAGAGTTTCTTTCTGTAGTCTAGGTCAGCAGTTACCTTTATTAGCAAGCTCAAATTGTGCATCCCTGTTGACATGGTCCAGTTATATATATCTGAATGTGACTCATTGAGGTGTCTAATGAGCTGTGAACAGGTCAAGAAGCTAGTGGCCTTCTATAAAATACCTTAAAGAGACAATAATTTTCACAGAGCATTGTATAATAAAGCATTGCTATGTTTAGGGATACCATTAATCAGAAATAGACAAACATAATTTTGATATATGCAAACTGCTGCACACAACTGTATAATACACTCACTGAGCACTTTATTGGAACACTGCACTAATACTGAGTAGGATCTTCTGTTGCACTCAAAATAGCCTCAATTCATCATGGCATAGATTCCCCAAAATTTTGGAAACATTGCTTTGAGTTTCTCATTCAATTTGACATATTTACATCACACAATTCCTGCAGATTTCTCAGGTGAATTTTCCTGCTGTGAATAACACGTTCTACCACATCCCAAAGGTGATCGACTGTATTCAGCTCTGGTGACAAGGAAGGCCACAGAAGAACACTGAACTCATTGTCATGTTTGTGAAACCAGTTTGAGAAAAGTTTTTTCTTTATGATATGCAGCATTATAATGCTGGCTCCATTAGAAGATGATAAATTGTGTCCATGAAGGGATGCACATGCTCAGCATCTATTTTCAAATATTCTGTGGCATTCAAGCAATGATTGATTGGTCCTAACAGGCATAAAGTGTGCCAAGAAAACCTTGTCCATGTCATTATACCACTTCCACCAGCCTCGTCTGTTGGGTCCTGGGATTTATGCTGTTGGTGCCAAATTTTGACCCTACCATCTGTGTGCCTCAGCAGAAATTGAGATTTATCAGACCAGGTTACATTTTTCCATTCTTCAGCTCCAGATTTGGTGATCCTGTGCCCACTACAGCCTCAGCGTTCTGTACTTGGCTGACAGTAGTTGTAGTCCATCCACCTCAAGGTTTGACATGTTGTGCATTTAGAGATATTCAGCACAATTGTACAGTGTTTAATTGTTAATGTGTTACTATAGCCTTTCTGTCAGCTGGAACCTGTCTGGCCGTTCTCATCTGATCTCTCTCTCTCTCATTTCTGTCTGCAGAACTGCTGCTCACTGAATGTTTTTCTTTATTGCACCATTCTGTCTAAACTCTACACAGACTGTTTTGTGAGATTAACGATTATAAAAATGCTCAAACCAGCAAAATCATGCTACAGTCAAAATCACTCAGATCAGATTTTCCCCCCATTTTGATGGTTGATATGAACATCTGAAAGTTGCAGGAAGGTATCTGCACGATTGTATGCACTGCCCTGTTGCCACGTGATAGCCTGTTAGATAATTGTATGAATGAGTAGGTTTACAGGTGTTCCTAAAAAGTGCTCCGGGATTGAATTTGTTATACAGATTATATTGGGTTTAAACGTTATGCATTCTTCAGTTTACCTGCCATCATTATAGTTTCTGATGAACTCGTCACACTGGATGTAGTTATTATCTTTTACTTCCACCTGACAAAAAAACACGTTCAACTATTATTCCATATTGGCTTTAAATATATTTTTATACTGAGAACATGAATGACTCTCAGAGTTAATGTTAGAAATCATTTTCTACATAATATCAAATATACAGTGTGTGAGATATTGTACACACAAACAAATTGCTTAGAATATAAAAAGATCAAGTCTAAGTTAAAGTTTTGTCCCTTCTTTGACTTTAGTGAGAATCAAAACTAAGAAAATTCAGTATCTTCAAAATAGACATTAGTCATCCTGAAACATACCATTCTCCATTCATAAATATTTCTATTAATTAAGATCTTATTTATACAAATGGGAAATTCTGACAAAAGCTTGGGTACATTAATAGTTTTTATAATTCTAAACATTTCTGCCAAAGTAAAAACCAGCCTCTTTAGAAGTGAAAAAACATCTTTATACCAAGCGGCTATATGTACTCTTTACAGAGCAGTTTTACAAAGTAAACCTTTGGTGTGAAAGAGAATAAGAGTTTTAAGAAATTCGCATCACAATAGAGAATGACTTACCAGATAGAATCACTGTAGGCAGGTTTCTTCAGCTTGTCTGAGTGACATATAAAAAAGAAAAGTCATTGTGCCACCCATAGAAGCATTCACTGGGCGTATACGTTTGAGCACAGAAATGTTGTGGTTGCTGTTTGTCCACATTACTAGGGTTCAGTTGACATTTCCTATCATGTGAAAAATGCAGCTCACAGCGATCATTTGTCACATTACTTCACTAACTTTTTGGACTCTTTTTTCCCCCAAATATACCCATTTACATTTTTGAATATTTTGAATATTTTAGTGTCTACGATGTGTTGATTAAATGAATAAAAGAGTCTAATGGCCTTCATTTTGAGACAGATCTTAAATCATTGTTAAAACAAAAGTATTTACACCACATTCGGTCAGGTGTGGTGGATTAACGACCTGCAGATTTAAGACAGGCCAGCTGTGTCAGGTGTTATGACTCAGTTATGACTGCTATGTTTAAAGAGAAGTACTGTGAACATCACAGGTATGGATGGAATTTTAGGAACTTACATAACTAAAACCGTTAGAAAGGGCAAACAAACACAGCTAAAATCTTTTGTCTTTTAATGTGTTTTAAATAAGGACATTGTTGCTGCATAAGTTGCTGATTACCTTTGTCCTTTAATATAAAAAAATTATAATAATAAAAAAACCATTTCAATTCTGATGTCTCCATCCACACGAAATGAGGGCTCTGTAAATGTTTTGAGTATAAATCAAACACTTTTTTAAGCAATGTGTTGGACAGAATTGCTCCAGTAAAGTTCCTGACAGTATGCCAAGGTCTCCTGATGCTTTTCCCACAGTCATGGTAACCCAACAATTAATTACTGCATACTATTGTATGTATTTTCCCCCTTTAATTTATTACCATCTTTATACATGTTAAATATGATATGGATTTCATTACAACATATTTAAAGTACTTCCCTTCCTAAAGTGTAAAAGTGGCTCATTTGCTGAATTGTTAATAGATACATTTAAGCCAAAGAAAATCAAGTTTGACCTACAGGCAAAGTGTACTTACATTAGGTCACTCACACCCACCATTTAATGGTTAAACTCTACAACTGCCCAAGGAATTAAATCCATATTCAAATTAATTATTAATTATTTCTATTTTTGACTAACATTTCAATCCACTATAGTATTATATCATGGTATATGTTCTCCATTTAAATTAACATGAGTCAGGACAGTTTATTTAAGAATGGAAGAATAACATAACAGAAATTACATCAACTCATCTAGTGATGTAGTGTATTACACATTTGGCATTGTGATATATTAACTAGGACAAATCTCTAAAATGTGAAGCTTATTAAAATGTAATCATGGTTATCACCTTGGATGTAAAAGAGCATAGAAGTGCAAAAAATACTAACAGTAAAATATGTTAAAAGGATTTTCAGTGTTAGCATATTGTGCATGAGAGTCCTGGATGAGCACAGGATAGTCCTTATCATTAAACAGCAGTTCTTAGGTACAAGTCTCTATCCTGATAAGAATGTTAACTGCATCAAGGATGAGTAGAGGGAATAAACAGGTTTTTTGCTTAGTGAAAATATTTAGGGTATCCAAGGGAGACCATACACAGAAGCAGAAGATTAGACACGTGCAGAAATTAGAACATCAGGATGAAATAAGAGCATGGAGCAGCAGAAAGTGTGTCAGTGCAGGCACAGTTTAGGAAAGCCTCGCATCAGGCAAAGAGAAACAGATTATGGTATCCATATTATACACTGCTTTAAGAAGAGGCAAAAAGGAAAAAAAAAATTATTAAAAAAAAAAAATCAAGCTTTTCCCGCCAAATCACCATGACAACGTTGACATGACGTTTACCAGCGGTCATCCGTTCAGTTCTATATGAATATTCTTTTTTTATAGAAGTTGAATTTCGTGTACTTACACACTCAAACACTAATTAGTCGTCAGTCGTTTCTAAATAATTAGAGAAGCATTTCTTGGCGTGATGTCAGTGCAATCACGACCACTTTTGCGCGATAAACTGAGAGGCTAATATACCTTTTTATCAACGGAGTGAATGAATGACAAACGGCTACACCAATTGGCATAGAGAAGTGGCTGTCATCACGTTTTTATTCCCCCACTGGAAAGCTAGTCGATGAAGGAGAAACGTCTGTATATCGCAGCTCGAATTTTCATATTTCACTGAGCTGTAGCGTGTTTTAAAGGACTCGTGTTGACTGACAAATGCACGTTTACCACAAGCTGATGGACATTCCGTCATGTAATGAGGACTGTGTGTTTCCCGTGTGCAGTCTACATCCAACTGACAGCTGTTTGTTATTTTTGAGCGGCTGGACCCTGTGTTTTAAAGCTCAGTTGGACACGCGGAGTCCCCAGACTGATTGTCGGGGAAGCCCTCATTCCTCATCCTCACACTGAGCTGAGCAGGCACACAATGCCCTCCTCCTCCTCCACCTCCTCCGCCACCTCCTCCTCCGCGCTCACGGATGCTGCTGATGCTGATCCTCTCCGTTTACTCGCCAGAGGACTGCTCATTGCATCTCGGTGAACGATGATCGCATTACGGATCGGGCTCGGTAGTCGTGCCCTTTTTTTCTTCGGAGGTGCAGAAGAAGCAGAATCAGAGCGGATGCTTGGCAAGGATAACAGTAGCAGCCTACACGCAGAATCGGCTAGGCACACATCTCCATCCTCCCCCTCCTCCTCCTCCTCCTCCTCATCATCATCATCAGTATTACTAGAGCAAGAGAGACACGACTGAACTTCCGATGATGTATTTATCAAAAAGGTAGGTTTATTTGTTCTTAAATAGGTGACTTATTTTAAGATTTAGTGAGTGTGCTAATTATTCTTCTTCCTCCTCCTCCTCCTCTTCCTTCTTCACTGCCTCCCCCTCTTATTGTACCCATCATTGCTTTCCTCAGTAACCGTTTGTCATCATGTTATTTCATTAAACCCGGTGTCGACGGCTCAACCATGTCAGGAAACCATGGCCTTTAGTAGCGACGCATCCTAGTCTCTTTTGCTCGTTAGTGTTAATGCATAAACACAAACACAATTATTCGACGATTTAGGCCTTGTAAAATAAAGGATATTTAAAGACATACCTTTCATCCCTGTCTTATAATTTCGGTTTGGTCTGAAATTACGTTTCACATGAAAAACTTCAGAGATGGCTTACCACCGTCACTGAGTTGCTGTAAATCATAAAGCCTGTTTATAATCAGGAAAGACATGTAAAGGTATACAAACGATATAAAATTTTAACATTGCCATGTTTAATACAGCAAAGAGTTCTGTTTATGCATTTAATTTGTGCTAACTGAAGTGTAAAAGTGTGTGGATCAGTGATCAGCTGCTAAAGTTTCAGTGTGATGTGGAGGCAGGAGAGGGAGCTGTGTTAGTCTTCTGCCCAGACCTGATAGTGCCACTATTAAAAATAGGTCATCTTCGTCTCTTTATTCATATTAGTCTGTACCATTTATCATAATGGACCCGATTTATGGCAGAGCACAAATGAGGCAAATTCTTGTATGTGTTAAACGGTAGGATTTTATGTTTAGCCTTATAATCTGTTTTGGTTGCATCAGTTGGGATGCTACAGTAGTAAATAGCAGTGAAATCTAATTTTAACAATACTCAGAGCTCGCTGCATCTATAGACCTGATACTGATTTCATATCCTCCAGTAACTAAATTGATATGTTGCAATCATCTGAAGTTATGCAAACACCAGAGGTGCAGTGATGGCCTTTTATTTTCAGTACTGAATATCGGTGTGTTTATTCCATGAACACACAGATATTCACTACAGTCCTGCAAATAAAACATTTTAGATTTCAGCTTCATGTAAGTCAGTGGATAGAGTGCAGGGCAAATTCGATGATCAGATGATCACTTTACTTTTACACTTGTGAACCTTGATACACATCTTATCAATCCTGATACTATTACTGCTCATTTATATAAATGTTCAACTATATATGACTACTTGATCTTTCATAATGAAAGGACCAGTCCTATTTCTTCATTAATTCCCTTTCTGTCTCAACCTTGCTTTTATTCATCTTATGATTTTGGTCTCGGTCTTGGACGCTTGGATTTCACGCCTCACTAAACCTTTCATCACAACACTTAAATAATTGAAACGAGTGGTAAATGAGTTCCATGGATGCTTATGGATGCTAGTCCAGATCGAGTTTGACAGTTTCATCACACCTAGAAGAAAGAGTGTCACACAGCCAGCTCAGGCTTTGGATAAAGCTTGCTTTGCTGAAAATAGTGCTGTTTGTACAATAATATGCCACCATTTCCCTCAAGGCAGGTCTGTGATCAAACGTGACTAAAGCCCTTATATACTCGCTCGGTGCTCACACATGCATTTTATATTGAGCACAGTAAGAGGAAAGGAGTAAGGGGAATTCTCACTAGGCTGATTTGACTAGAGCTCAAAGAATGTGGCACGGCCAGGTTCAGATTTATCAAGAGGAGCTGAAGACTTTTACATAAAGTTTCATTACTTTAACTAGAATCCATCAAAAATCCGTGAGCATGGCGAGAATCACATAATTGCTGCAGGCTGATAGGAGATAAGAGCTTATTTCCTAATTTCCAGTCTCAGCAAGGTCAGATGAAATACAATGGCTCACTCTAATATCAAATCATTGCATTTGTAATTGTATGATCTTTTGTAGAATCAAAAAAGCCTGGGTGAGTTCCAGCATAAAGCTCTTATAACTTTATTATAATCTCAGTTGTAAAGGAAATCTGTATTCATTATACTGATGGCTCAATTTCACAAGCCGATACCTCTTTTCCCTTGACTGATTAAATAATCTAAGACACAAATGTGTTTTAAAACCTGACTATACAGCTTTAGTTGCACAATTATCCATCTCATTCATGTTACCAGAGCTTATATATCTTTAGTTTATTTTAAACTATCTAAGATCTTGATCTAAGTCTATGTATTGTTCTCATTACAGATTTGGTATGAGTGTGATCATCCCCATCTGGATCAACTAGGAGCTTCAGTTAAGGAGAGGGTTTTGTTTTTATTTCTTTATTTCCTTTGTTTTTATTTATTTATTTTTTTTGGAGGAAGTCTGGTCCTTGTCCAAAGCAACCTTCACCATGAGCCATCCACAGTAAGTAGGCTACGGTTTACACCATCTTATCTGATAAGGAAATATGTCGAGTAATCAACCAAGAGCAAGCTAATATGAAGAATGCTATTGTCTGCACTGCACACTCAAGGATAGCAGTATATGCATGAATGTGTGAGTCTCTGGGGTATGTTGTCAAGAGCTTGGAACGTTTATTGCATGTGAGCAGCTTTGTGACTGAATAGAAGGTGTTTGACTTTATAAATCAATGTGCTGTTCCTCTCGCTTTTGTTCAGTATGTTTGGAAATGGATTACCTTGAGTTGATTGTACCATCTTTCACACTGTCAGAGTATTTCCTTGCTTTATTTCAGTTTTTTTTCTGTTTGAATTGATATTGCTATAAAGCTGTGAAAGAGTGATTTCTTAGAAATCAGTGGGCAAATCAAGCCACATTCACATATTCAATGGAATGAAATATACATTCATCAGACACTTTATTCGGAAAACCTGTACATCGGCTTATTCATGAAATTATCCAATCAGCCAGTCATGTGGCAGTGGCACAGTGCATAAAATCATGCAGATACAGGTCAAAAGATTTAGCTACTGTTTAAATCATATATACTTAAAGCAACATAAGTGCTGAGTCCTTGGGATTTTCACACACTACAATTTATAGATTCCATAAAATGATGCATAAAATGACAAAAAAGAAAATGCCAGTGAGTAGCAGTATTGCATGCATGAAAATGCCTTGTTGATGAAAGAGGACAAAGCCAAGACCGGTTTGAGCTAACAGGAATTAAATAACTTTTCAACTGTGGTGAACAGAAAGCATCTCAGAATGCACAATATGCCAAACCTTGTGGATTGCAACAGCATAACATCATATGGGTTTTCACTCCTGTCAACCAAAAGCAGGCATCAGTGGGCACAGGATCACTGAAACTAAGCAGTTGAAATCCCCTAGACATATAAACAATATTGCATGTACTGCTGTCACATGATATTCTTAATCAAGTGCTCAGTGAGTGTTTGTAAAGAATTACAAATTTAAACACTAATTGATATAAATAAAAGTTTGGTTTGGGCCATTTCTTTCTACAGAATATTTAAATCTGCATCCATTTACTCAGAGTTAATAACAAGGTCATGGCAGCAGGAGAGCTCTTTAATGTGACACCTCACTCAAGAGTGACACTGTGGTATCCTGATGTTAGCACTCATTTCCTCCTTCTTCAGTCTGCTGCCTGAGGAGTTGATATCATCATTTATGGCCCCACACTGATGTACCATCAGTTTCTCAGTGTGCTATGAGATTCATATGGAACACCTGATCCCTCCATGCCCTTTCTGTGTCCTTCTAGCCTCAGTGTCTCTAAACTACTGTTAGCAAGATGAGTGAGCTGAGTTAGCCACATTGACTGGCAACTTCTGTTTCTAGTTGTTTCCTTCAGTTACACTTTCTCAAACTACCCTTATCCAATAAAAGCCTCAATACTTATTTACGATAATTAGAAATGGTGGAACCTTTGCCCACTTTTCTTTAGCGCTTCTGTTTAATTGTTATCTGTAATTGTTGTGTATGAGTCGATCAGCATTTTGAAGACAGCAGTTATGGATGGTGAGGGATGGTGAGAAGCACAGTGTAAGGGGCAGAATGCAGTTAGAGATTTCACAGATGGTCAATGACAATTGAAGTGGTTCATTATTATAAAGAATCAATTATATAAACCAAGCGGCATGTAACAAAGCTGTCTGACAAGAAAGAAAACCACTGTATATAGTGACAGGGGGAACCCCATTATAATGTCCTCCCTGTTGGACAGGACTGTGAATTGATGCAGTTTATGCTGCTGAACTTTGTTTTCTCAGTGGAGCTGCTGTGTAAAAAGCAGATGAGAAGATCTCCTGCAGTATTATCTCAGGCCAGCTATTTTTGTGCTCCTGAAGAGTCTCTTGGGCTGGAGGAGAGTGGTATTCTCTTCCTCCATGCTTTTCTTCATCTCTCATCCTGATCTCTCTCTGCCTGTCTGTGTGTCTGTCTATCGTGCTTTGCCTGTCTTCCTCTTTCTCTGATGAATGAAGTGCTGCTCATATTCAGTGTGAACAGGAAACAAACTGAACCATAGATCTGATCAGATGAATGGTTCATAAATGGCTTAGAAGCTTTTTATTACTGAGATTTTTGGACAGAGATTTGAAAACATTCTTTAATTTTTATGCAGTAATAGAAATGATATCCACAATATAATGATACTGACTGTGTCTGTAGCAGAGCATGCTCAGTATTAACACTGGTTTCATTGCTTTTATACAGTAGGTTGACAAGGTGAGCTCTGTTGTCATCCTTCACTTGTGTGTCCTTGTATTTACTATATAAGGATATTGCTACAGATACAGTAGTGTACAACAACATTAATCACTGTCGGCTTCTGCGTTGTGCTTACATACTACTAAGGAATCTGCACCCAGAGATGGGTTAATAATATTTTGGGAGGTATTTTCGACTAGGGAGTCAATAATAACTTACAAGGAACAGAAACACACAAGGAATACAACTCGATGGGGCATTCTGAAAAATATTCAGTGATGGGTGCTGTGATGCAGCCTGAGGCAAAGAGTTTGTTGCCACCCTGAAGTTGATTATTTTCAGATAACAGGGTCCTGGTGTGCTTTATTCTGGAGTGGGAGGTGATATTTTCTTATCGCTGGTTAATAAACAGTTAAATCTACGTTCTACAATCACACTATACAACCACACACACATACAAACACACACACAAACACACACACACACACACACACTCCTACTCCTAACTGTATCCTCAATATGCAAAACTCTTAGATATTCTTATACCTGCAAGGAAAAAACGTTTTTCTTTTTTTTTTTTTTTGTTGGTGCTATCCTGGACTTAATTTTATGTGAATAAGAAAATAAAACACAGTCAGGCCTGTACGTCACATGATAATTTGTACAGTAATGTGAGTATTTTCACATCACAAAAGTAGATAAATACTTTTTTTGCCATGTGAATTGCAACTGAGTGACTGTGTCTCATGAGCCTGATTAAACTTATCACGTCATGAAAAGTACAGACTTTACACAATATGTTGGCGATTCAGATACCATAGTGATAGAGGTTAGCTCGGTTGAAATATGGATACAGAATATGTTTTTAAATATTTAAGTTCAAGTTAAAAGAAACATACCCAGAACATTGATAATCAGTGTAGAGTTGTTGCAGATAGGTTGCTTGCAAATGTTGCTGAGACTGGCTTGATTCTGGGTTGAGACTGTGTAGAGACTGGGTTGGTCAAGAAATAGACATAGTTCTGTTTATGCGTTATGGGAAATCTCCTCACAAAACACATAGTACATAGATCTCATACTCATACAGTGGTTGTACCTCAACAATTCAGTTTCTACTTATTTAACTTATCTAATCTGCCTACATGGATTTTTTGCATTGTCCCCACTTCCTTTCTTTGCGTGTGTGTGTGTGTGTGTGAGAGAGAGAGAGAGAGAGAGAGAGAGAGAGAGAGATTTTGGCATAGAAATGAATTGTCGGCTTGTTGCAGTCAACTCTCTCAGCCTGTTCAATCGGGGGAAGCCAAAGCTTTATCCACCCACACATTAGCTATATTGCATTACATTACATAATTCCTTTGATAAACAGACATGTTTATGTAGGACAGTTCTCAAACAGATTACATTTGGTCAGAACCGGTACTTTTTTTTGGTATATACTGCCCACTTTCAAATTGTCATCTTTACAGAAATGAATATGAAATGCATCACAGAGAAACCGTAATAAAATTGCTAGTTAGCAGCTCACAACCTTGTTGGTTTGTCTTAATCCAACTTAAGTTTCCTCCAATTTATTTCTCATAACATGACACCAGTGCTGCCTATATTGTTATCTAATCTGTATGAGAGATTTACTTTGGGTGAGTGGGTCCATATTTTCAAGACACCTGACACTCAGCATAAGTGTGAAGATCTGTTACTTGCTAACTCATCCTGAAGGCTTGTTACTTGAGTGCGTCCTGCAGCATCTGGTTGTGACGGCACAACAGATGTGCACAGGATACGTGCAGTTTGCTCTCTGAAGCGTGTTCTCAGTTGGTTTAATGCAGGTGGCTTTGTGGCTTGTTTAGTGCAGTTTGTTCAACTTGGGAATGAGCTCTAATTAACTGAATATTCCAGCTCCAGGATCATGAGTTTAATTTACATGGGCTTCCTCCAGGTTCTCTGGGTTCCCTTCCACCTCCTGGAAACTTGCCACCAGGTTGATTTTTAATTGCCCCTAGATGTGAGAGTGTGTGCTGCTGCGTGATGGATCGGCATCCTATTCCATTACTCCTGCTTTCCACCAAGTGCTCTCTGGGATTGGATTCACCATGACCTTGACTAGGATAAAGGTGCTACTGAAGATGAATAGATTCATCTCCTGATACAATGTCCCACGGTGGTTCACATCTGTGTTGTGATGGTTAGAGCATGCCTATCTGTTTATCTGGCCACAACATATTTTTGTTTTAATGCTTTGAACAAATTAATGTTTTTCTTCCATTTAATATGACATCCCACTGGAGATAAAGCGGTTCTGTTGATGATTACTGAGTTCTAATTGTTCGATCAAACGTCTGCATGGTGCTATGGGCAGCTGGCTAGGAAAGTGTGGCAGAAAGCAGCCAGAATGCCAATGACTTGGATGCCCTCCCCCATCTCAGAGTGTGCTGAAACAGCAATTCTCTTTCAGTATGAGCTGAAAGATGGTCATAACTTTAACTTTACTCTTAATTTGACATGTTTAACAGATATTTCAAAAGGGAGACTTTATACCAGTGTGCTGCAAGTCATAATATGTCATGTGATTAAACACTATATAGTTTGTCACTGCACGTCTGTTGTCAAGTCAGCAAACCTTTGACTTCAAGTCAAGCTCAGTGTGTAGCACGGTTTATTAATCACTTCACTTCAGAAGGTGTTGTAGTAACTTAACATGCTACATAAACAAAATAAATGTGTAATTCCTCTGGTTCTATGAGGTGCTATTATACAGTAGCTATTGTATCATAAGTGTTAAAAGAACATTGCAGAAACGAATAAAAAAAAGATACCATTACATCAAACAGCTGTCATATTAGATTAATTAATCACCTTGGAAAATGCTGTAAGAAAAGAAATCAACTTTTTCTTGATTAAGCACATTTTCATCCTAATTTTGAGAAAATAAGGACTAGAATGTTATTAAATCAGTTCATATAAAAGACAGACTTCTAACATTTTCTTTTCTGATTTCGTCTCAGACCTTAAGTAGCACTGCTTTAATTTAATTTCTCTTTTTTCACCTTTACTCAAAAGGAGATTTTCTGTATGTCATTGTGACTTTTGCTAACAATTCAGTCAGGCCTCATGTTCAGGCCTCCAGCTCTGCTCTTTTGCGCAGATAGCAGTTTAACTCTGAGTGAAGTCTGTGAGTGTTTTGTGGTAGTGTTCACAGCAAGAAGAAAGTGGCAGTCATACAGTATATCCCCTCTGCAGAAGCAACGGCTTTACGGTGCTCTGTTAGTATCCCGAATGTGGAACATTTGTATTAGGTATTTGCTTTCTGCAAATTAATGTTTGTTAACAATCTCTATACTGCAGATGTGAAAAAACCCTCATATTTCACATTGTGCACAAAAGCTTCTATTCTAAGCATTCAGTGAATGATACTGGCCTTAGTAACTCTCAGTAACTCTTTTTTCCTGACATGAACCCAAAGTAATTAATGAGGTACATTGGTTCATTTTATGTTATCAGATATAATCATTCACTATGTGCTCTGTGAAGGGAATTGGTCGTCCTTCCCTGACTTTACCCTGCGCCATTTCTATGCCGCATTTGCTGTACAGGATCTCATGGACCTTTATTATTTTCCCAGCATTTATAAAAGGTAAAAAGAGTGTGTTTGCTGTGTATGCACTTTAAAGTTAAAACCTGTGAAAAATTGCATCCTTGGTGAGCAGGGTTGGAAGTTAGTTCCCATTGGGGTTCTTTATTTTTCTCCTTCTATCGATTCTCTTTGGCTGATTAATGGCATTGGGCTGTAAACTCACTAGGGGCAGATAGGTGTTTGTTTGGATTGGGACAGCTATGAGAATGAGCATTATTAAGGAAGACATGTGAAGCTTGTAACCCTGTTTTATTTATATTATTTGTCAGCCTAGCATCTATAATGTGCTTATATATCTCATAGCGCTCACTAAATCACATTGATCTTGGTCCATTATCTTTTAAAGGGTGATTTTTTTTTCTATTTCTAAATTTCTAATATCAGTATGGCTTCTTATCATGTAGTCACTGATAGATCTGAATATCTAGTCTATATAAAATATTTAATGGGAGCTAATTTGTGTCTTTTGCCCATCTTGTAGAGTTAAGGTGAGCATCTAACTGTTGTTCCCCCGTGCCATTAAAATGGCATCAAGCCAGCATCCCGACCTCATGAGGACTCGAATCTCCATCCATTTGCATATGATAATTTGGAAATGTGATTTTGCTACTCCGAGCAGTGCGTGTTTGTCGGGAATGATTAAAGCTCTACCGGTGATCAGTAGGGAGGAGTGCCAAGTGTGCATATAGCATCAGGGTGAAGGGCAGCAGGCATGCTGAGGCTGCTGTTTCCCAGACGTGGAGGTCAGTCGAAGTCAGTAGAAGAGGCGAGTGCTATAGCCAGAACATTGCTCTTCAGAAAGGAATATTCTGCTGCCTGCATCACTACACTGTCCCACAGTATCCTGCAGTACAGCTTTAATTCTCTTCGTTTGAGTAGCATAACAGTTTTTCATGCTCCTTTGCAAAACATGGTAATTGTTTTCTCTTAGTTATAATCTTTTTTTTATAATTCTGTATAGTTTCAGAAAAAATAAACTTTAAAATTTTCACCCAGTCAGATGTTACTTTTTTACCTCTTACCTTGTAAATCACACAGGGCAGAGAAAATGAAAGTACGACCTTTAAAAAGTGTGTTAAGTAGGAATTAACCATACACAAATTTAGGGACATTTGACTCTCTAACTCTGACTGTATTAACATTTCAGAGTGGGTCGAAGGCGACACGCAATCACACCCTGTATGTGTGTAGAAAGTGTCTTCTCTGTCTCCTATTCTAAATGCAAAAGACTTTCTTTAACTTCTGCGTTTCCTGTAGTTCCTCCTTACTTTTAATCAGTGTCCCCTCCTCTTTCTCTCACAATGTCATTATTGATGTCTTCACCCAGAGGGACTGGGACGAGTGCTAGGCAGCAGCTCTTGCTCCTTGCTTGCCTCCTCTGTCCTTGATTGATCCATTTTAAGTATTGCAAGTATTGATTTCATTACGAGTACAGGCATGAAGGATTATGACTGTTATTACAATGTGGGTAGCTGTAAAGGTACAGGAAATTAAACCAGGTCCTAGTGTTCATTTCAGAATTTGTTTATTGCTGGTATTGTACTGAATTATTTATTTAGTCATTAATCTTTAATAACCGTTTATTTAATGTCTGGTCCATTTTGATATCACAGTTAGAATATGAGGTTAAAGCGCTCCTTTGTCAAACATGGTAGCAGTCATAATATCTTTTCTTATAAATGATATCCTGTATTTTTAATGTAATAATTGCCAGCACTTGTCATTGTTGCAGAAAAAATAAAAGAATTTCCAGATTACAAACATTCATTTAGTAAATTATCAACAAGCCCTGGTTAAAACCTTGTTAAAACCCAGGTTATTTCCTGGTTGTGTGCATGCTGTATTTATTTCCATCTTTTTTTTTTTTTGGTAAATATTTAATACATTTTAATAAATGTGACGACTCATTAAAAAAAAATGTGGAGTGTTTATCAAAAAATATATACCACATTTCTTGAAAAAAGGCTTCATGATGCCACAGTCACATATAAAAGGCTGTGTACACATGTGTAACCAGGTAAATATAAACTTTAGTTGTTTCTATTTTCACTTAAAACTTGTTATTTTTTATAACACATTATAAATGAAAACGATTTATCTTGATTTCCTTTTTTTTGTTCATTACAAAAGTTTAACAGCGGCAATTTTATATCCAAGGCCACACTCTAGTGCCTACTGCACCATTCAAAACAATATTACTTTGTATAGACACAAACAGTATATTTTATACTGATTCTTTTATGATTTTGTTAGAATTTGAAATGAAATGTCCAATTTGTCCTACCCTCTAAAACGAGATTCACATATCATGTCCATCTCTCAGGGTAAGAGGTAGGTACTGTATACATCAAGACTCTTTTCTGTTTCCTGAATGAACTTCCTCTAGATGTCTGAACAGTTGAGCCACTTGCTGTCTTCATTGGCGGGTGAAGACCTACCTCTTCCTGAAACACTTAAACTAGTGCTTATTTATCCCTGTTTGTTCTATGTATTCATGTATAAATTTGTCTTATATTTCCTCCCAACAGAGTTTTAGGTTGATGATATCCTTCGTCTGTAATGTAGTGAACCAATGGAGATTGATAGACTTCAAAGCACTTTAGTGTGTCGCTCTGGATAAG
>JAOTRN010000009.1:10808161-10820025 GCA_028566695.1 Bagroides melapterus
TCTTGCCTGTTTCCCTAGATTTTTGTTTTTGCATACAAGTGTTTTCACAGATGCTCCAGGAAACCTCAGATGGTTTGAAAATTGCATCAAGTCAAAAGCAGCTAAAGAAGTACTAAAAAGAAACCACAAATATTTTGTCAGAGATCTTGGCTGAGTTGCTTGGACTTTCCAATTCTAACAAGCGCAAAAAGCACTGTAACTAAAGCTAGGCCATTTACAGCCACATGTCCAATTTTACTGAACTCCTAACTTTGATATTCAGTCAATCAGAGGATCTAAAATTCAGTAGACCTATTTCTGGAATTTTCAGACTGTTTAATGAGACAGTTAGCTTGGTGTATTTAACCTTCTGACCTGCTAGAATTCTTATCTGTCTCTAATCATTTGTTTTGAAATGACCTTTGATTTGAACAAAAGAGATGACTTAATTGACGTGCCAAAAGATGGATGGAAACGTTTGGCCTCAACTGTAAATCTTAAAACCATAAATCTCAACCAGGAAAGGCTTTATACTGACCATGAATCTGACCATGACATATGTAGATGGGTGAAGGAATAGCCTCCTTAATGATCTCAATGAAGGAAAAAAAAAGAAACGTAAGGAATTAAATGCACAGTTAACCCGAAGTAGCTCTTGTACTAGCTGCATTATATCTTTTAGCATCGTTATCATGTCCTCCCATAGATTTCAGCCTTTAATCGGTTTATTGAGCCAGCAACAAAATGGGCAGTATTTATAGGACTCAGCTGCTCAGGCAGTAATGTTTCCAAGTCTCAGCTGATCTACAACTCAACATAGACACTATGTCCTTGTTCTCCACTAAAAATACACAGTGGTTTTCAGCCACGTAGTATATGCTGAAACATTTTTGTTTCCTCTGTTGTTTCACTTTTATTCTGTTTTTATTTCTTAAATGGGACAGAGTCTTCTTTGTGACACTTATGAAACAGCATGTACAAAATGTTTGCTATTTGCTCAGTAGTTGCCTGACTGAATGTAATAGACATGCTTTCCGGGAATGTGGATTATATTTGTTGTCGTGTGATCTACTGAACAATACACCTGAAATTAAAGTGAGCTTAAATAAATGGGTAAATATTTAGAAGTATTTTTTTTGTATAATCAGATTTACACAAAGACCATTCGACTGTGTTGTTTATTTATAATATCAAGAAAAAGATATGTTGTACCAATAGTAGTAGGCAAATCATTGATTAGATTATGCTGTGCAATTGCACAAACTTTATTTAAGACCTTTGATTCGTCTGTTGTTAAAGTAATAAGCTTTGTTCAGATTGATTTTTAAATCTTTGCAATACCCAACTCACACTGCAGAAGCTGTGGCACTGGCTTGCTATTAACTTATAGTGGCTTTAAATTATAGTACCCACCTGTACACACAGTCTTAGTGTTTGAAATGCTGTGACACAGTGTAACCTGCTGTATTGGTTTAGATTTTCAGGTCTGTGAGAACTGAACAATCCTATTGAGCATTAAAGTATCTGGAGGTATGCAGATATGAGACCTGTTCCTTACCCTGAATGACTTTCACCCACATTGTGCTATACTTTGTTGCCATATAAAAGGAGCTCCACATCAGAGCTGTGTGTGTTGAGGGTCTGGGGCTGCTGCTTAAAGTAGCCTAGTTGGTCACAAAGGGTGGCTGTGTGGGTAGATGGCTGTTCTAGCTAACTTCAGGGGGTGCGTACAGATCAGAATTGAGTACAGGGGTGAAGATGCCTATCTTTGGGTTATTCATAGTGTACTTTCAGAGCATACAATTCTGCACAGTATGACATCAGGGGGCTATGTATACAGTCCCCTCTGAAAATATTGGGATGCCAAGGCCAATTCTTTAATTTCGCTAAAGATATTTGGGCCATTTCTAGATATTTTTTATCTAGATGTGTTCAACAATTTACAGCATGGAACTGTATATTGTGGCAGAGAGTTATTACATGTGGTTTGGTAGATGTTAGAAAACTGTAGTTGCAAGCTTGATGCAAATATTGCAAGCAATGCCTATGCAAATATTATGTTTAATTTAATTTCATTTAATGCACATTAATTATGTGGTCCAACACATTCGCGCAACAGGGTGTTGAGCAAACAGGGTGGTCTGCCACCAAATATGCCATGTTTTAAGTTGTTATACTTCTGATCATATCATCTCATATTCATCTTTTGAACTCAAACTCAAATGTCTTCAGTGTAGAGCAAAAAACATGACATTGAACATGCACTATAAATACTTCCAGAGGAGACACTCTATGTCCAACATGTTTTTCCTACTTGACCCTACTCTCAAGCTACAATCAAAATAATGTTCCCCAAATTTACATGTATATACATTTCTATGAATTTGTGTCTGATATGATATATTTACTGGATTTATATTAACTTATGGAATTCAATACTTGAGAGTTATTCAGTAGTTACGATTGAAGTAGTTAGCATTAAGTAAGTAAAATACACTTACTTTTTGTTTTCTCTATTGCCCATTTCTTGTAAATGTAGAAAGTTACAGAATCTCTAGTTGTAGTAAGAAAGCATGTGAGACTAGACTTGTAAATGTTATACTGTGAATGTATTTGGATCCTTTTGCTTAGATTATTGTGCTGAATCTAATTTTAGCACTAATTTTAGAAACCTGTAAATCTTTAATACACCATGTAGCATCTTGCAGGATGGAGTTTTTTTTAACAAACATTTTAAATATTTGTTTTTGAATGCTGTAAGTGTAGCAATCCTGCAACAGAGGTTCTTGCATTAGTAGGGGGTGGCTTAGTCCTGCTGATCTAATGCCCAGGTTTATTTCTATTAGCAGGAGCCAGCCTTGTTTCAAGCTGTTTTATAATCAAAACCTTTTTCCATCCAAAGCTCTTAGAGAAGACACAGCTCAACTGGGTTCAAGGTAATGAAACTCCAGCACTTCAGAACCAATTGAAGAGCATTTGGGTTTTGGTTTTGAGTTAGATTTGCTACTATAATTGTGCTACTATTAGCTAAATATGATTACTTACTAACCAGCACTATAGTAAATTATCATTGTAATAATTTTGATCATTTTTTTATTTCCTGATTTCTGCTCTAGAAATTATTCATGAAGCACATTAACCCAAATAAATTGCATTTGATGCTGTTTATTTCATGATGGTAAATATTGCAGGCTGCTTTGATTTCATTCAGAACCAACATCTCACATGACCACTCAATACGGGTGACATTTTGGGCTCAGTGAGGGTTTGTTATTATTCATGGAGTTTGCTTTTCCAGCTGAAAGGGCGAAATGTTTGGGAAACTTTGATGTAATTGAAAATATCAGGTTGACTGCTAGGCAGAGGCAGGTTAGATCTATTTCCATTTTCTGTGCATTAAAAGCCAATTTTTTCTCAGAAAGAGCAGGCTTGAATTCTGACCTCTTTCTTTTGGTACTTTGGTGTTTTTCTTCCTATAAAGACTTTTCTGTGCTAAAGTAAAAATTTACAAAGATTAGTTTGTGAAAGTTGTTTGCTTTCTGTGTTTGGTCAGTTCTAACTATGAAGATCAGCATGGTGCAGTCTCAATTACTGTATAAAGATCATGTGTACTGTTATACAGTGACTATAAATGTGTGCCTTCATATGTGTCTTCTGTCAGGATTGAAATGTGGAAGCAACCATATTCATTTCACAAATCATTGAGGATTTCTCCCAACTGACCCATTATTTACGGTGGTTTAAGGAATTAAAAGATAAATACTTTTTCTGCTCTAAATTTGTGAGAGTAATGGTGTGTAGTGGCATGTCTAATAAAGAACCTCTCAAATGTAAAACTGATTAGCTGTGACAACAGCAGCACAAGCACATTCAGCACATATATTGCTTAGTCCTTAGTCGGTTTTCGATCTCGCATGCTTGCTGAACTGTTGAGGTTTTTAAGTGGGTTATGACACCAGGATGAACACCACATGTATCATTGCTTCTCTTTTCTTGCCTTGCCACTTAACTTTGAAATGATGAGCTAAAGCAAGTTAATGGACAATATCTTTGTTCTTATTTTAACTGGCATCATTTCTATGTTATTTGCATCGGCCGACGTTAAGATTTGCTTTTAGGAATCTTGTTTTAGGGAGCAGAAACACCTTGCCCTCAGACCTTCCTCATTAGACCTCTCTCTTCCATTTTCTTATCACTATGATAAGATGTCCATTTAAAAAGTTTTTAATATTCGTTTTATTTTAAATTATGTTCAATGTGCACAAAATAATAAGGTTCAATAATAATCTTTAAGGTGCAAACTAAAATTGCTCTGTCTTTGCAACCTACCGTAGATTATATTAGGAAATGATATAAGATAAGATGAGATAACACTTTATTGATTCCAGAAAGGAAATTGTTCCAGCAGCATACGAATAATGCAAAGAAACATGAGTACAATATAAGAATAAACTAAAGATAGATACAAGTACTGTTCAGACACTGGGCAGATTTATACAGATAAGAACAGATCTGTGCAAATATATATGTATATATATATATATAGTATGTATATGTATGTATGTATGTGCAAATAACTCAGTAATGTAAAAGTTCATGGGCAAGAGACATTCAATAAAAAATATGCAAATATATTGTTTACACTGCAGAAATATTATTGTAGCCTGTGCATGGTAATTATTTGTTAATTGTGCAATATGCATGATATCAATACACGTGCTTGCCTGGGTTTCTTATCCAGGCTGACTTCTCTAATCTTATTACCAGTATTACCAGGATAAACTCCTGATCCTGACCAGTATATAAAATGTTGTTTCATAAAACAAACAACATTTCTATTTGACAGCACTCTTATTAACTGCTTTAGCATGAGGATATGTTTTCAGCAAAGAATTCAAAGCACTTCTCTAGCTCACTCAGGATCTGGAGAGCATCTGATAAATGCAATAAATGTAAATATATATCTTTTCACTGTTGTGGTGATACACTGCATGGACCTTGAAACTGATTTATGTTCTTCCAATACATTTTAGTTGAAAGTCATACACACCTGCACTGTGCACTGCCGTCCATGAGATCTTGTCCTGCGCAAAAAAAAAAGAGAAATGTGCACTGCATGTGCAGTTAAAGCCCTGGAGATCCTCAGAACTATCGACTCATTTATCTACTGGTATAACTCATCATCAGTATTAGAAGTCTCACAGAAATCTCTGTTTAAACCTATTAACATTTCTTCTTTTGTCTGATATTTTTTTTTGCTCCCAGTGCTGAGGATCTCTTGCCCTGCACATTTTAGGGGTTTTACATGTCCTCTCCTAGCCCTGAATCAGCTCATAAAGGACTTGATAATTAGCTGACCAGTCAGTCATAGCGATCCACCGGACTTGAATTGAGCAGCTCAACTCTAGTCTGTCATTTTCTTTCCATTAATACTGGGGTCAGAGAGACAGTGTGAATTAGTCAGGCTTCCTAATGTGATGAAACCATAAGGCCATGTTATTATCAGAGCATGAAAAAGTAATTAGAAAGAATTGGTTGTACTTAATAAATGGTTATTATGGCAAATGAAAATGCATTATATATGTCTCATGAGTTTTAAGGGGCAGGAAATTTCTTTAAAAAAAAAAAAAGAAAAAGATCTTTATCGATGTGTTGAGAGACTTAATAGGTTTGCCAGAGTAGTGATCGACTGTGAGCTGCTGCTGTTGATGAAATGACTGCGGCTTGGCCAGGACCATTTTTCAGACTTCTGGTGAGACTGAATTTTTCCAGTCAGTAGTAATATTATAAATACTGTTTTGGAAGAAGGAAAGGTTGAGACTGTGAAATGGATATTTTATAGTTCATTTAAATAACAGCTACAGCTCATATTGCTGCTTCCAGTATAAATCTTGAAGTTTATTAACCCTTTACTTTGAAATACACTAAACTAATTTTGTTCACTGCATTACTTATTATTACTAAAAATCCTAGAACATCAGAAATTGAGATATGTGAAGAAAGAAATTTCACTGTGCTGTAATGTAGATGTGACACAATAAAGGCTTCTATCTCTCTAGTTAAAAATAAGTGAGCAAGATGAAGATGTAGTGTTTCTGTAGCTCCAGGGTTCACAGTTTGATTCTGAGGTCAGTGTTTCTGTTTATATGGACATTCTTATGTTCTCCAAATGTTCACTCATGGGTTTCCTCAGGGTTCTCCCAAAAACTGGGAATAGATGTCTGTGTGTGTGGTGTCCCATGATGGACTGGACCCGTTGTTCTAGGATAAACTCCTAGCGTGTCCCTGGCCATAATAATGCAGTGGATTATATCATATGAGTGAATGAGTGAATTCATATCGAATGAATGAGAGTTACCATGATGGCACTAAGCAAATTCCCATTTCCTTTCCCTGCTCCATAGAGGAATATAACTGATGGTCATTTCTGGTGGCACATTACATCTGTCTGCTATTGACATAGCTTCCAGCCTTCTCTGATTGCCTCTGACTCGGCAGCCGTTTAATCTTTGACTAACAAATCAGTGGATCTTGCTGATGATGCTGATCTTTATAATCCTGTCCAGTGCAACCAGGTCATTTCCCCCTGAGAGAGACAGAGAGAGAGAGAGAGAGAGAGAGAGAGAGAAAAGTAGAGTAAAAAAAATGAGAAGTTGCAATTGAGAAGTTGCACTGAGGATGGTGGGAGTTATGTATGTGTGTATTATATACGATAAATAAGCTTATTATAGGTTATTATAGTTATTATGGTGTGGAAGTGTGGTGGGTGTGTCAGAGGATATCTGACTGGAAAATAATGTGTTTCTATTTTCCTCACACTTATGCAATGTACTGACTAATGTCTTTCTGCAAATCACATCGATAGATATTCAGTGTTTTTATGCTCTGTACTTTGATTCTGTTTATAGGACAACATTATGAGTTTTTTGTCCCTTCAGACATTTATTTGCTCTCCCCAGTTGCTTATACGTCACACAGATTCTGATTCAGGGTCAAAGCCACATTTAACTTTCAGTGTCCCTATTTCTACAACAAAGTCCACTATCCTCATGTTGCTACAAAACTGTGTCACCCTTCCTTACTTGAGCCATCTGTGATGTCTGAGGCCTGATAACTTCATATGATGTAGACTCATCCATCAGGCCCTCAAATCGGAGCAGTGATCTAAGTGGCAGAAAAACCTGGCATTCCCACATCAGTGTGATCTGCCAAGAGTCTTGCTCTTCTTCTTTTCTTCTTCTCTGTCTTCTCTCTGCCCTAATCAGAGTCTCATCTCCTCATAAATACTGCAGCAGGCCGTTAGGGCCGTTTGTGTGAAATGAAGTTTCTATCTCTCCTCAATCCATCACCCGGCCCCATTTTTTCAATGCTTTTATTAAATTCAATTCTTTCACTTTTGCTTAAGGGAACTGGTTAAAATGAATTATTAAACCGTATACATTCAGACACTTACTTTAATCCTGAATCCTACATGCTCGTCTCTTTCCCTGTTTGGTCATTCATTGCTTTTTCAGATAAATCTATTTTCACTGGTAACTTTGTGTCCCATAAACACCATTTATTTTAAATTATATTATCTTTTACAAATTAAGTTTTGGCACTATTGCCACTATCATTGTTGAGCACTATTTTGATTTTAGGCCCTGAAATATTTGTGTGCATCCCCCTTGTGTCAGAGTCTATTTTACAGTTTATACTTTTAAAATCGCAAAACTCCCTGTTCGTTTATTAGTATTATTCAGTTGAAAATGGCATAAATATTACACAGATTGAGTCAGCAATTATCTTTATTAGCAAGCTCAAAATCTTGCTTTCTTATTGACATGCTCGACTCCTTGTTAAAAAAGACTAATGGCTCAAAACAAACAACAGACGGAATGTTCAAACAAGCTCAACCTCTCAAGCAGTTTCCTGTGAGTGCTTAAGTTAAGAGTTAATGGGGTCAACAAAACTAAATATATTGACCTTTCACAGAGCTGGAGAAGCATGTAAAAAGATAAGTAGTATTTATGGATACCATTACCAACAGTGAAAGCAATAATTCAGAAAAGGAAGAAACATCGATGCAAAGATACAAGCAAAACGTTGAAGAAATATTATGAAGAGATAAACTGGGGGAGAGATTTACTCACAAAAATCCAAAACAAACAGCAGGAGACCTGGAGAAAAAAGTACACTGTTATATCATAGTCAGAAATCTTATTATTGTCGCCTCAGTGTTAATATCTTTATGACTTATTTTATCATTGTTGTTACTTGTGATGATCTAATTCAAAGCCTGGTGCTTAAAATAAACTACTTATGGTCTAATGCGCTTATTAATTGCAGCCATGTCACTGTTATCTGTTGGGATTGTTGACTAGCTGTATATTATGTTTGGTTAAATTCAATATCTTTACATAGCAGTGACTTTGTATTTCATCAAATCATTATAATATATTACCTGAATTAATCCTGGTGGGTATTTAGTTCCTGTCTACACAATAAATCCTTTGTGCAGTTTGGAGATTAAAGTTTTTACCTTTCTTGTTATGTACTGAGACGTTTTCATCATTAACCACCGTGTTATTTTATGCTATGTTACGCTGTTTATCTATATGGTCGCAATGTTTGACTGCCTTTCAGTTTATACACAAGGTCAAATGTGTAATGGCTGACACCACAATTCAAAAACAGATTCATTTAAGCTGAACAGGAAGTAAGTACAGTAAGAACATAGTAACACCATACCATGGTTTGACTAGGAGTCATTCCAACAGGCTTAAAATAAAATCCCTCCTCATCTGTCAGTTACAATCTAAACATGTAGTTCATTTTTTTCTTAAAGAATTCAGGTGACTTATGGAATGTAGCTATAAGTCCAGACTCAACTGTAGGTGACTTTCCAGTCATTGTCCTGAAGTCTGATTTAGTGTTGAGTTTGATTTACACCTTTGTTGTAGGTGATTGAGTCAGTGAGCCTAGATGGCTCCTGGACTTCTGTTTTAGCTTGGAGGTCAACTTGTGAATCCAATACCACAGTTCCTGTCAGAATTAGACACTTTGCATGTTCTGCAGTCTATAATACCTCTCACCTCTGTAAATCCCTGCACAGGCCAAGAAAAGCATCATATAATTTTGTGTGAAAGATGTACTAAATTGTGCACATGATTTAGTTTAACATGACAATGTATATAAAGATCAAAATTGTGAAGACCAATATGAATGTTTTACTTTTTTTTTTTTTTACATTTTTAACATTTTGGTTATTTGAGTTAAAAACTGGTATACTGTTTTTTTTTGTTTGTTTTATTTCTTCATTCCTATAAAGATTCCTGCAAGTGTTTGATGTACATCCATCTACAGTATAGCTGGTTGATTCCCATGCAAATGAGTATAATAAATTAAGTGACATTTCACACACGTATTACAGTATTGCAACCTCAATTTTTTTCATATGGTATGTTAAACTAAATTGTGGTCACAATGTGTGAACAAATGAAAGTCAAAATCTCTCTCTCTCTCTCTCCCTCTCTCTCTCTCACGCACACACCTTTCCTATGTTAGTTTGCAATTAGAAGAAGCTGGAACAGAGTCGTGTTCTCACAGGAAGGTGTAAAATGTTGTCTATAAATCATTCCCATTGTCATACTGCACCAAAGGTTGCACTGTGGCCCAGTTGATCCAAACATAGAAACCATCTTACGATGACGTGAATGATAATTATTTTTCTGTGGGTAGGGCTGCATATTTGTCCGTGTACTAGGTTCTTTCATCAGTGACGGTGACACTGTAGACATTGTGAACTGACATCTCTCATATGTCTCTGAGGATTTTTCTTCTGCCTTGTTCTTGTTTCTCAGGCGAGACCATTTGGTACCGAGAGTTCAGTCTGTTTTGTCAGGTGTGAAATATTTTTCACATCGCATCCATTTCCTAGGATTTTTGTTTCACTTGTAAATGAAGTGAAGGCCACATGAGAAACAATTCACTGAATAACTGGTTTACTTTACACTGCTTCCTTTTTCAAGTTTAACAAAAAAAATATCATAGTGTAAACTGTGAACAGGGAAAATTGCCTTCTCTATATGTGGAGCAAAGTCACACTTAGGTAACTATGTGTGCTTCTACTGCCTGATCTGAGCATAACACATTTTTATTGTTGTGGCCGTACTGAACCTGCCTAATTCTGATCTTGATACATTTGTTTGGAACTTGTGCACTTGTGGTTCACTCTTTTCTCCAAAGGATATCCAATCCTTCATTAGGTCAGGGGTCGACGGTTTCTGAATAATTCAATGGTGTGAAAAACCTGCAATACAGACTGAACTTTTTTGAGCCAGGTGTGCCTACATATAAGATTTTGTCTCATAGAAAATAAGCAGAATTAGGTTAAATATATTTCCACAAAATGCCTGTTTAGGAGACCGAAGGGAGGATTGTGGCAGGGGTAATGTTCATAACTAGAAATGCATGGGCACCACAGTGATATTTTTTTTAGCTAATTTAGTGACATGATGTGATTTTGCATGAAATCTGAATATATTGCACTTCCAATACCTATACACATGAGCTGCTGCTGTCTTCAAGCTTTAGTCTGTACAGTCTTGAGGCCCACAGCTATGTTTAAGCTTTTTGACATCATTTGAAGTTCCATCAGGCTTCTTTGTGTTGCTGTGCAGTTGGGATCCTCCTAAGATCTCTGTGTGAACTCTGGCTCTCGCTCTGAACATTCACAGACATTTACTCTTCTATTATTCTTTATATTGCCATAAATCCCAGCTCGCTTTCTCTTAGTCACACAACCAGACTGGAGGGACAAGGAGGAGAATGGAAACTTTAGATTTATGACAGACTTGGTGATCAGCTATTATTCTTATTCTTGTTAAGCAAAATTGCTACTCAGATCAGGCAATACTGTGGATCCCCAGCTGTACTTTAAAATATACTGAATCAGTGCAGAATCAGCTGATCAGAGAACAACCTGCAGACTATCAAGGGATTTGGAGTGTGCACTTTAGGGAGAGCAAAGAACTGCAAGTGCTAAGGTGCTGTAATCAGGCATCGCCTGTGAGCCACCCAGTCCGCTCATGTGCCTTGTCTGTCCTTCTCGCTTGCACAGCGCAAGGGCAAAGACTCAAGCATGTAAGCATTGTCTGGCTAATCAAATGTAGGCAAAGTCATGCTGTTAAGCAATCATCTTTTTTGGCTTCTTTTGAGGGTTGGAGTCTGTGGCTTCCAGATGGTGTATGTGTGTGTGTGTGTGTGTGTGTGTGTGTGTGTGTGTGCGCGTGTGTGTATGGGGACCGGGACACAGGATGAGGTTAGATAGGCTCTACAAATGGCCCAGTACGATCATGCCAAGATCAGGATCCGCTCCCATGGAAAGGGACAGCTTGTATGGTACAAGCTTGGAGCTCACACTGGAACATACTACGCAAATGGTTGTTCTCCATATGAAATGTTATATTAGACACAGTCAGTGTTTAATCGAAAGAGAGACATCAAAATTGAATGAATTCCAGAAAGCTCCTGGATGCAGATCTTTTTTTTTTTTAACGTCTGGCCAAATTGCAGAAAATAGATTCTCTAAGGTTGTTCCTGTGATCAGGAAATGCAGATAATCACATATGTTTCTGATAATGAATATCCCCTTGTTTCTGTTAAATGTGCCAAAACAGAGATTGTTGATGGCAGCAATACAGCAGCAGACGGTGGGAAGAGGAGAGAGAGAAACATTGAGAGTGAGAAAGGATGAGGAAACAGGAGAGTGACAGGAATACAGAGAGCATAGGAGAGAAAAAGGCCATCAACGGGGCAATTCAATTAGCCAGTCTTTATAGGCGGGAAAAAAGGAGGGTGGAAGGCAAAGAGAGAGAGAGAGAGAGAGAGAGAGAGAGAGAGAG
>JAOTRN010000009.1:10836395-10853033 GCA_028566695.1 Bagroides melapterus
TCTCTCTCTCTCTCTCTCTCTCTCTCTCTCAGTAAAACACTTAAACAGTGTGTGTCCCTCCTGCCAAAATTGCACAACCTTCCAGAGCCCAGGGAGAGGCACTTTGGGAGCCATCACTGGAACATTCATCAGGAATTTCCTACTTCAATGTTTGTCCATGTTCGGTGACCGTCTGAAACCAGCAATGGGACACAAACGCACTCAAGCTTTCAGACAGCCACGTAGTATAGAAATGAGGCGGGAATACTTGTGATTCTTTATGTGTTCTTATTTCAGGGTTGGGTCGAGGTGATGGGTCAACGAGGTAATCGTTTTTATTCGTTTTATTTATATGACTAATAACACAATGTACAGTACAGGCCTACTGATCCGACTGCTGCAGGGTTACATTTGATCTGTGTTCAAATGTGTTGAGCTGTTACTCAGCCAAATTTCTTACCTTTGCCTTTCTTACTGATGCTAACGTTTGTATTCAAAAATTCTATGACGAACAAAGCACGCAACTCAAGTATTTTTAAAAACCTGCTTAGATTTGATTTGACGGGAGAAAATTTCAGGAATATATTAGCAAGTTTTTTTTTTAATGGAATGAAGAATGTTGTCATAACCCTTAACGTTAACCCCATCCTTTTAGCATGAGCCTTCTGCTTTTTGATTGAGGCTGAATACTGAAGACTAATCCTGTATTGTTGATTAAGGCATTTTATATAACTGAACATGGGAGAAATTTTAAAGGAAATAAAAATTGGTAAAGTCACTGAATCTGGTGTTTTTCGTGAAGGATGCATTAATATTACAGATATTCTTGAAAACATAAAGCAAGAAAAGAAGACCAGACAGACTAACTGTTTTGCAATTTTTAATTTATATTTTTGTTTATTTAAATGATTTATTCCAAACTGTAAGTCCAAACCAGACAACTAAATGTGAAATTAGCTTATTTTGTCTAATTGCACTGAAATGCAGGAGCATGTCCATTAATGAAAGCAATTCATACCTGCTTTAAAATTATGTATCACATTTTTCTTTCATGAAGCGGCCTTTAAATAAAAAAAAATATCAAACTAATAATGGACTGATGAGAGTTGATATTTATTACACAATAAAGATGGCTTGTGGCTTGTGTGTGGCTGTTACACACTGATGTATTAGATCAGACATCATTAATATACTGAACACATTATAAACCTATTAAATACAGTAACATGTCAAGTAGACTCCTGAAAACTGTACCAAAAAAAAAAAAGAAAGACCTGATGTGTGCATCAGGAGGGAAGAATGCAGGAGGAATGACGTGTCCGATCTCATTCATAAGGCATGTGTCCTGCACGGTTTACAGTCCAAGCTCCCGAGTACGTTCCAGTTAGATGATGAATAATGAATTTCACTTCTTCAGAATCTCAATCATCTCAGGAACAGCCTATATATGGGTATAAAAATAAATAAATAAATTGAATGAATTAAAAAAAAAAAAATCATCTGAGGTTGTCAATGTAACAAATTCTAATCAACATATACAACTTTTTAAGTGACAGTTTAAATTTGGAAAAAAAATTCTGGAAACTATAGCAGTATACCGCCCTATTAGTTTAAAAGTGAGGTTATGCAAAGCAGTTGTAAAAGAATATATTCACCTAAATATATCCCCTAGATCACGTTTCAGTTTCAGGAAGGGGAGAAAGCCCATCTATATTAATCAGTTATCTGAGGAGTAATCAGGTGTAAACTGATCGGTGAGCAACTCCTCGGTCTATCATTACCGATCACTTCTACAGAGTTTGCACACACACACACACATCCTAAATAAAACATGAATGACAGGGCAAACACAGAAAGATAAATGCCGCTAGGTTTACAGGCGCTAAACACCCACAACAGACGGGTGCTGGCGTGTGTGGCAACCCTCTGCCTCCTGCACTTTGTATGCCACTGTATAACCACAGAAGCCAATGGGCCATGTAAAGCACTGGCAAAGGGGCACTGAAAATAAAGTGAAAGTCTACACCCCAAACACTTGTAACAACTATCAATTACTTTTCTTCGAAGGAGAGAGAGATGCACGTTATATGTACTTCCCCTTCATGTGAATGTGCAGGCCCCAGTTCAAGACCAGCCTCTTGTAATTAATGCGGGTCAATAATTCAGCAGAAGCACATTTCCATTAGCTGGAATAATGCATGCTGCAAGATTTATAAGGGAAAACGGGAGCTTTCATTTCTCCAGTCTTTCTGCATTTCTGTCCTCTGACTGGAAATGAGCAGGTAAACTTTGCATTACGTAAACTGGTGAATACCCAGGAATCTGATTACATGTTGAAGGGCCCTAAAAATATCTGACTTTAAAGATTTTGTGTTTTATGATTTGTCTAAAGTTATGATGTTTGAAACCGTAATATTGTGTGGGATGTTGCTTTTCTTTTCTAATCACTGAGAAAGGTTTACCTTGAATAAGTCAGCAACCAAGCCAAAATCAGCAACCTGGAAGATGGGGGCCTCAGGATCCTTGTTGATCGCAACTATAGTCTGGAAACAAAAGGTTTTAGACAATTTAGCTGTGCTGCCAAGATTTTTACAGATTCACAGGCAAACCTTTTTAAAAAAAGAATATGAAATAAATTATGTGAATCACAAACCAAAACCAGATTTTTATTTCTCTGATTATGTCTTATTGTGCTTAGTTTAGCGTACGTACACAACAGTAAGTGCGACTGCATGAAAATAACACCACTGATGTGATGCTTTGATTATGTGATTAGTTGATTTTAAGCACCAAAGAGTTCCTTTTATAACATAGTAATTTGGCAAAAGTATTTTTATTATTATTTCTATTATTATTATGAACAAAAACACAACATACTTTTAATTCACAAAATTCATTTTAGTTTGTGAAAGACATTGTTCCTTTTATCACTTACGCTATAGCATACTCTCTAGTTCACTTTCTTGAAGATAATTAGAAAAACAAAACCCATTTGAAACCTTGCAGCCAGAACTACAACCGAGCTGTTGTAGAAAATTAAACACCACCTTCTGGTGTTTGGTGAGCTCGAAATCGAGCCGCGTTGTGGTGTAAGCAATTATAATTTACAGGAGGAATTCTTTGAGAGTGAAGCAGGTGAGTTACAGGGAAAATTTGGGTGGTCTGCTTGATAGTGAAGCACTGTCACAAAGAGCCACACTGACAAGTTACAGATCAAGCAGAAAATGCATGTGAATAATACATGCAGGTAAAAAGCTCCTCCAGATCACATTTAGACTCAATCTCCAGTTCAACACACCGTCAAGTTCAATAAAAAAAAAAAAAGAACTTGGGTCAGACACACTGGAAGATTCAGTGTCTGCTACTGGGCAACAGACTGTTCCAATCATCACTATTTCTATTAGAACTACTAATAACAGAGCAGAATGTTAACTTGCATAACAACATGGAGGTGGTGGTGAATTATCCTACCTTACTGTCCTTCATTCCAGCAAGATGTTGAATGGCTCCAGAAATTCCAACTGCAATGTACAGCTCCTGTGCACAGAACAATGGAGTTCAAAATGATATCACAGTCCTGCGTTCAACATGCACTCTGCAATCTGCACCCACACTGCTTTTAATACGAAGCAGAACGTTGTCTAGAAGAAGTCATAAAGCATTTCAAGTTCAAATAGAACGGTATTGCCAATTCTTCATATCTTCATTATTGGTGCATGACTCATTTATGTTTATCTAAGCAGGTGTCACTGATTGGTGTTAAAATTCTGACTAACTACTTTCGACTGAACGACTATTAACTAGTAACTTAAACATTTCCTAATTAATCTATCAAATCAAATTATGGTTATCTTTTTCTTCATTACCCTGACAGTAATGAATCGTTTAAGAACAGCTTTCAGTGCCTGACTGAGCTTTTTCTTAATCAGTTCCTGCCTCAGGCAGAAATATGGCAGGTACAAATGTGCTGCTTAAATGCAGAATGCTAAATGTGACTGCAACTAGCACTTATAAAGACTGAGAAACAGCATGCGTCCAGAGCTACTGCACTGAACGGAATAAACGTGGAAAGCTATAATAAAGGCTTTTTTTTTTAAAGAGTAAACCTAATATTCCATAGAAAAGATGTGGTGGCAAGAAAGGTGGTTCCTACAGCCCTTGGGCAGCCACATATCTGATGTGTCAGAAACGTACCCAAGTACCCCATCTGAACATTTCTTGCACCAGAACTTCCTTCCCAAGTAATCCCTCAAAAGCAGACTCTTAACAGGGTGTAGCGTGAAGGAGCCCCCACCATTCCCTTCCCCTCTTTCACCACCCCTGGCCCCACGAGACGAGCTTTCTGCTTAATGCACTGCCCTATGAATATTTTAGTGCTGTTTAATGTGACTGCCGTGCTTTCCCAGGAGCACAGCATCAATTTGTGAACACACAGGCAGCCTCAGTCCTAAAAGCCAGGCCACATACAACTGTAACAAGGCCAGGCCAATATAGTATTTTGCTCCAGTGTCTCTTACTCCAGTTTATACTGAGACACAATCATGGAGGAGTCTGGAAGAAAAGTTTGACTCTTAAATCAGAAAAAGAAGACAGAAAATGCTATGGAGCGAGATTAGATGCTTGTATACTGGTCAAAATGCTACAATTTGTGTAATTGGAACATTTATAGGAATATACAAAATAAAATTTAAAATAAAAACAAAAGAAACAATAAACAATGAGTTATGGAAGCATGTTAAAACAACTACTACCATGTCCAATGCTAATACTTTCACAACGCTGTTGGGAGCCGTCAGCAAAAAGAGATTTGGGGAAAAACATTTTTTTCAGAGGAAAAGAAGTCGAATCTACAATCACCTGCAAAAGACTATGCATTAATGGACCGTTAACATTAACAGCACTCTGTATGAAGTATAGAAAAGTCTGTTCTTAATCCTCTCCTGCCTGCTCACTAAGGAATTCCTAATTCACTTTTTTATTTTTTGCTATCCTTTAAAGCAAATTAAAATGAATTTAAAATCATTGCACTGTAGAGGAGTAAATTCTGTAATGACCAGTGTTGTGTGAAAGCTCTTTTCTCACTCTCAATTAGTTTCGAATTAGATCAGCAACATATGCTGGCTCCTGGACCTGGAGCTGAACCTGGTGCTGAACATAATGTGGGGGGGTGGGGGGAATGCTGTTTAGAAAAATATATAGTACATAGTATACTGTAACTTGAATTTAGACTTAAATTGTTAGGAATATTTTGATTTATAATTCTATTAATATATTT
Organism: Bagroides melapterus; assembly: GCA_028566695.1. NCBI lineage: Eukaryota > Metazoa > Chordata > Actinopteri > Siluriformes > Bagridae > Bagroides > Bagroides melapterus. The sequence continues at coordinate 10,841,650 of JAOTRN010000009.1, forward strand.
TGAGTACTAGTCTGAGTATTAAAATCACTTTAAGCCTTCCTTCAGAACGATTACAAATACACAAATGCCATGGAGGATCCGACAAGCTTGTCAAAACATTGGGTTTGAAACTGGGTTGCCTGATTTGAGCCGAGGGCAGACATTTACAGCAGTCTGCTCCACTAATGGCTCTGGTAAATCATTTAAGAGCCTGAATGTGCCATTAACTACATTACGGCAGCTCCAAGCCGCTCTAATGTGTGGATAATGACAGTTGGGAGGTCCCACTTGAACCAGATAATGGAAAATTAACCTTTTTAAAGAGCAACAAGAATCCATCTTTATCCGACTACAAAAAAGACTGCTGGCTTAAAAGTTGGAGCAATCTATCAAATACATAAGAACGGATGGTGGATGTAAAGAATAACGCCTTCAGATGAACTACGTCATGTTCAGAAACTGTACGAGTATGCACGTTTGTAGCCGTTTGGAAATCAGTAAATAGCAGTCAATTTCATCTGCAAATAAATATATTACTTACAGGAGCTACAATCTTTCCTGTCTGTCCAACCTGCAAGTCATTGGGGACATATCCAGCATCTACTGCAGCTCTGGAGGCACCAACTTGTGAAATTAAAGTACATTAAATTCAGTATATGCCCAAGAAACGTGAATTCTTGACGAAAAAAACAAAACAAAACACACTTAACAGATAATAATCATTTTCAATCATAGAATGAACCACACCTAGTAAGAAAACATTACCCTACTTACCAGCAGCATTTAACTTGTCAGCCAGGTCATAAAGCAGCTTGAAGTTCTCACCACTCTTCAGACCTCTGCCTGGTAGGAGACACAGAAAGCAGACAGCCATATAATATAACATTATTGACAAGATTATGACTCGTGTCAAATCAATACCGGCTTGCTTTTCAACCTATTGATTGACCATGCTCAAAAATTATGAGTAATATTCAGCATCATGACACACACTTTAGTTTTGAATTGAATGGATTAGGTCTAAATGAAACACATTCATTTCGCTGCACACTGCATCAGTAGCGTACTATTAGAATATAGTTATTCTTATGAACAGCCTCTTACCTCCAGACACGACAGCCTTGGCACTGGTGAGCTCTGGTCGGTCACTCTTGGTCAGATTCTGCTCCAGCCACTCAGAGATCCCAGCAGGAGCAGGAGGGGACACTTCAAAAGCAACAAAAAAGATCATCTCTGAACAATCTGTAGTTTTTAATCTAAATTTCTCCAAACTCTCATTTAAATTGTATTTATTTACACTCTCCATGAATGAAAAGCTTTGAAGGGTTTTGTTGCCTTATACTAGGTCAAGTACCTTGTTCTGATGTCGCACTTCCTCCCTGTTTAGCAGGTTCGAAAGAAGTCCCTCTTACTGTGAAGACCTTGACTTTTTCATTACACTTGACAGTGCTAAGGGCATTTCCTAAGGCGAACACAACACTGTGAGATTGGAGAGGTTTACACTTTGTCATATAAGGTTTTTCTGAGACGCTGCCCATAAAGCCTCATTAAGACAGAGCTACTTTTTTACTTAAAAAAACAACAGCACTGGTTTCAAATGGCAGACTGATTTCTACTGATTCATAAGAATCAAACAGCCATGTGTACCTGCAGCACTGCACCATTCAAGCTGATCTAAATGCTTTAACAGAACTTCGGCTTCTCCATCCATTGAACAATTTTTCACTCATTTCTTCCATGTGAACATTCTATGCACTAGCACTTATGGAAAATTTGAGGGAACTGTGAAGTATTGTAGAACAGGCTCACGTTTAGTGAACGTCCATTTAAAAATAATTTACGGTACAAAGCAGAAGCCCTCTGTGAAAAATGTTACAGGAAGATTGCAGAAATGAAGTACAAATACACTTGCCAAAAGATAATGTGGTTAAAGACAGCATTTATTGCACATTCTTATGAAGGCTGATTTCATAAGAGACATTTGGGACATAATTACTGAAACGCTGGTCAAAAGGGCACCAAGAAACAATTTTTTAGAAAATAGAGATTTTTCAGTGAAAATCTGATTTAATACACGAGAGTGAGTCACTGAGTGCATGTTCATCCAAAAGTAGTAAATCGTATGTACAAGCACAGGAATGTTCTTGTGAGAAGGACAAAAGAAACATGATGTGAATTGGAACACATTCTACACACGTTACACAGAACTTCTCATTTACCTGCGTAAACTGTCCTGACAAACGTGTCAGGGGATTTGATCTCGATGATGTCGGAGATCGGTGCAACATCCAGCTTGGAAGCGACTCTGGGAAGAAGATTCTACAAAATACAAAAATTTTATTTACACATACAAATTAAATATAAAAAACTAAAATAAAAAATATATTTGGGAATGGCTGATTCTGGAACTTAGCTTTAAGTAGCAGTTTCTTTTTTCTTAGGATTTTTCCCCTCCTTCATTAAAAAATGATCTACATTTCCCTCTGAGAACTCAACTCAAGGAAATTCAGAATAATGATCTCTAATTATACACCAAGTACATGTTGTTGCTGCCTTACAGCATTCCAAACTACTGGTGATGGATACTTTTATTCCATTATAGTTATACACCAGTGTTAATTTCGTTGATGAAATATTTTCGTTGACAAGTTTTCACTGACGAAAACGAGACGATAACTAAATAAAAATGAAGTGATGATGCCGAAACTATAATTTCGTTAACTAATAAAAACTAGAAGAAAACGTGAGTGAGGGACGTTTTTGGAAAAGGTTCAATCAAAATGAATCTTGGTGCGTGGTGCGGTAAAAGTAACGTACTGATCCACCTGGTGACGCGAGATAAGAGTACACGATATCATATTACATACTTTGTGTGTCTGATTTAAACTATAATGAAATGGCAACAGCTGGGAGAAAAAGAGGAGAAGATATAAGAGTCAGTTTCACTTTTGATGTCAAGACAAACAAGACCTTGTGTAAACCGTGTGGAGCGGAAATCACTGGTAAAAACACTACAAAACCAAAGCGACATCTGCAAGGGAATCATCCTGAAATTCCCGTAAAGGTTAGCATGACATTTTCGCTAATGCTATTTTGTCAAAAGCACGCTGACTCAGATGAGCTTTTGCATAACTAAAACAGTGTAATCTCTCACTGACCTGTACTAACTAGCCAAGTGACTACCTTCGTACTGGCATTTGTTGCTGTCCTCAAATTGAATTGGTTATGTAACAAAATGAAGAGTGCACATTTAAAAAAAAAACTTTTTAAGTTTTAGGGTTGCCTAAACGATCTCGTTGCATTGACTCATTTGTCGTTCACTAATCTCCCTCTTTGGCGTGACAATTTTGTCTGTCAGTTTGTGGCACGTTTGTGACGGTCATCGGTCATCAAAATGTTAATCAATGTTGTTTGTTATTTTGGAGTTGCACGTTCGGTTTAAAAAAATGAAGATTGTCATATGCAAGGTATAAACAATGCATATCTAATTTTTGGTCTTTTATAGAAAGTCTACATTCTACATATTTCATGAGACTTGGTTTTATTTAACTTAGAATATTTTGTATATTGCAATAGTTTAAGTAAATTGCATTTAAATTAAACCCAATATATTTTAGCCGACTAGATCTACAGTAGATTTAGTCGACTAAAACTAGACTAAACTAAAACAAAGCAGATGAGTAAAATATGACAAACTAAAATTGCATTTTAGTCAAATGCCTATGACTAAAACTAAATTAAAATCTGCTGTCAAATTGCTGTCTAATAAGCTTATGCAATGACAAACAATATACTTTGACAAAACCTCTTCCTGCAAGACTCGAGTTTAATAAACAAGCTATCAAACAGCTTTGGTACTTTTCTGGAAAGGTATTAATCTGGGTTAATTTAAAAATAAATAAATAAATAGACAAGCAACCAAGAGGACATGGGTAACTCCTAAGCAGAAGGACAAATCCACAATTCAGAGGATAATCAAAATCCCAGACACCCACAAAAACTAGCCATTATGAAAGAGTGGCAAGAAAAAATAAGTATATAAATCTTTAAAAATAAGTATATAAATGTCCTTTTTGAAAAGACATGCTGCAAAGGCTCGCTTTTGTTGATGAGAACTCAAAAATACTGCTCAGTTCCATGAGAACACCTTCATAACAATGAAGCATGGTGGCATGGTGAAGCATGTTATGATTTTTTCATCAGCAGGGCCTGGGAAACAAGATGGGAAACAAAATACAGAGGCTCACCTTCCATTAGGTCAATGGCCCCAAGCATACTGCCACAGCTACACTGGTGGAGTGGTTCAAAACCAAGAACCTAAACAATAGCCTAGTCAAAATCCAAACATCAGTCATCTGACAATCTCAGACAAAATATCAGAATCCAACTATGTAAAGCTGATAAAGAATTAACCATAATAAAAAAAAAAGCTGCAGCTGAAAACAGTAGTACTGCCACTGACTCATTTAGCATGACTTGCCCATCACTCAAACCACCAGCAGCAGGCAAAGTTGCTACAATTTATAATAATAAAAAAAAAAATCATTACAAAAAAAAACCCACTTGTCTCCTGTATATGGGCTAAACTTACAATCACTCAATGTTTATAAAGATTTCAGTTCTGTAAAAAAGTACAAAGTAAAGATTCAAGGTTTTGTAACATGTGAAAACGTCCACGATCTTGAACCTCAGACAGAACACAAACATCCTGTCTGAGAGGGGAAAAATGCCTGGATGTGAAAAATATCACATAGTGGTACCTCAAGTGTTTCATATAGTGACATAATGAAACCAAATCCACCACTTAAAAAATCCATCATATGAAATACATCTAGCCAGTGAGGAATTTGAGACTAATATATCTATTTGGTCTGGGGTTACGCTACACAAGATACTGTTAAATGTATTACAATTGAATTTAAATACCATTAGATCTGCCGGCTGACAGTTTGGCTGCAGAATGACAAATCGCTGTGCATATAATGGTGGGCTGGGCTTTACTTCACTTACTTCAGACTTCTCAAACAATTCAGAAAGGATAAAGTCCAGCACAACATTAGCTATGGAGTGTCAGACATGATTCATATCCCATTTATACTCCACAATAAACCCATTGAGAATAACTACAGCGGCTCAGAGCAAACATTACATACAGAATATTACAACCTATTTGACAAAAGAAATAGAACATAAAAAGGGGAAAAAACAGTAATGAATGTAAGTATTTGTTAATCATGTGTCTAAAACACACTGACTGTACTGCAGTTAGTAAGTTTGCAATATAAAAAAAAATGTTGGGTTTTTTATTAATCCATTCATGCAAACTATTTTTTTTTACACAGATGTTCCACAATATAAATATATTTAAATGAATAAAGGTTTTTATGTGACTGTCTTTAATAATGCGCTTTGGGACCCTCACATCTGCCCACTAGATTACAACAGCACATCCCAAAATGTTTTATTCCATACATTCTTGATTTTATTACAAATCCATATTTTGGAGAAAAAAAAAGGCAAATGTTACTCCTGTGTACTGCATGCTGGCATTTTTCTTACTGTACTATAAAAACCTCATACATTTTAATTACCTTTCCAAAGGCAGACGCTCCAGCACAGATGTGTGTAAAATTGAATTGTTGCTGAGTTGCCAAGATGAGAGGTGTCAACTCCTCTGTGGAGAAAACAAGCTACATTTTACTTTGGATCCTATAATGACAGACTGATCTTCAAACTCTTACAATAGTATAGTTATATAACTATTTACGAGTGAAACGACTTGAAACAAATATTTTAAGCCTGAGGAAGCCAAGACAGTGTAAATTTGTGTCTTGAATTTATATATGTACCCCTGTTAATTTACACGGTCCTATACATTTCGGCACTGGTGAAATAAACTGGTATTAACAATTACAATTATGAAGCCAATCTAGAGGCTCATAGCTTCATCTCAGTGGCGTAGTGGGTAGAGTAGTAGCCCCAAGTCTCCAAGTCCCCACCGAGTTCAATTCAGAGCTTAAGGTTATTGTCTGTGTGGAGCTTCGGTGCAAGTTAACCGTATGGGATTAATAATCAGACAAGATAAAGTAAATTACTCCTAGATGTGAATATGCGTATGAATGTGTGTACACAGTGTCCTGTGTTCGACTGGTGTCCCAGAGCTCCCAGGATAGACATCCAATCCAAACCCTGACCGGGATAAAGTGGTTACTGAGGATGAATGAATGAAAAACTGAGCCTTCAAGGGCAACATAACTGTTAGTTTAAAAAAAGAACTACATGTAACCCTTCTATCTATGTGGAAGAATCCCCTGTATTTCTATTAGCACAATATTATGGCAATTATTTTGGCAATTAATTGATGCTAACTATTCAGAATCAATCACTGACTACCTCAAATGCAAATAAAATGTTTTTTCCTAGATCGGCTTATCTAATACTTTACCCGGTAACAATCCTTTATAGACATCATGCTGTGCAACCAGAACCTTTTTCACACCATCAGTTTGTGAAAGCTGCTCTGCCACCTGCACAAGAAGCCACAATTCAGCATCTGAAAGCAGACCTTTAATCAGTGATAATCAAATGATGTCTGGAACAGTCTATTTACCTTAATGCAGTTTGTTCCAGCAACAAGACATGACACTTCCCCGCCGAGTTTGCTAGCTGCTGTGATAGTACTGAGAGTGATGGGTGTCAGGGTGTCATTGTTGTGCTCCGCAACAACCAGGGTACTCTGAAACCTCCGGATCAGCCCTGACTTTTGGGAGTAAAATAAATAAATATTCTCTTTAACAGTTTAACAATTTTGCTGCCATTTTTTTAATCAGTTGAGTTCTGCATTAATGTTACAGAGGACAATGCTAGCAAGCACAGTTACAATACTGTTTAGTAGAAGAAAATTTGTAAACTTCACCAAATAAAAGTAAAATGCTGGACTTTACTGTAAGCTTAAAAAAACAATTGAGCTTGTTCTCTCATTCACATCAGTGCTTGCCATCATAGATGTGGTAAGTCAGAGACTCGACTCACATCAGCTAGTTATGTATAATATGAATCAAACGACCAACACAATAACTTCTAACAAAAAATTTGGGGCGGTATGATGTGATCTGTTTGAGAGTGAGATCAGAGCGAGTGTACAGATGAGAAGGCGAGAGGGCTGGACAGTCTAAAGGACTAAAGCACTGCTGCACCAGTCTCTTTGGACAGAGAGGAGTTCTCAGTGGCAACACTATCAATAGACAGACAAGCAGCATTGTGGGACAACCTTATTTCTGGGGTTTTCCTCTTAGTGTCTCACAGATTTACGCAATTGCATTTATCTATGTATAAAAAAAAGCATTTTAAGTCTAAAAGAAAGGAAATGATATGTGAAATATTAGAGATATGGGTCTATAAATGACAAAGCTTGATAGCTGATATCTGATAGCTGTCACGGCTGTTGCTGGTTCAATACAAATCAAAGTAGTTTAGGCTGATAGCTACTAATCAATAATCTGATCAATACTTGTATCCATACTCTGATCAATATCTGATAGAAGAGTTGTTTTTATTGGGGGGGGGGCGTGTCGCAATGGAGTTTGAAATAATAATTAACTACGAAATTATATTAACATTTTTTTCAAATAATAATTAACCTCAAATACAGTCCAAACAAAAGTTTTAATGTACAGGGTCAACCTGATGTGTTACGAGGATACAATAAGTATGAAATAAATAACCTTGACATGTTGCTAACAGTTAACCAGCTGACGGGCAAGACAGGTGCTAGTTTTAACAACAGCTGTGACAACTTCTCAGTAAATGGAAGTCACTAATATTTAGATTTGCTTATCTTAAGCAGAAGAGAAACGTTTGTTTTCAGACAGCTGAAGCAAATTCGCGAGCACGGTGCTGCTAAGGTTAAAAATCTAGGTGAAAGGTAAAGCTAGTTAACTGGTTAACGTTAGCATGATAATACATCCCTGTTAACCATTCAGCTATTTTACAAAATGGCATAACTTAGAACGTAACCTTGTCGTTGGAATAAAGCTCAATCTTACCTGTGTAACGTAAATCACCCAATCAAGTGTAAATGTTCGTTGCTCGCTAGCTAGAGCTGTTAGCGGGCAATGCTAATACTTATTCAAAACACCTTCACTGTCGTTAATTACACAGCTAACCAGCAAATCAAAAATGTATCAAGTGTTCCTAAACCGAAAGCAGCATAAAACGCTGCTACATTCATGAACCTTACCAATGTCCTGAGGTTTGGCTTGGTGATAGCTTTGAGCATGATGGCAGCAGCAGCAGCAGTCACTTTCTCCCACACTGTTACCAAGGTTTAGCCGCAGAGTCTCGCGAGAGTATCGTGTAGAACAAAAGTTATACTAATTTTAAAAACGTGTAAATTTTACTGCTACCGGAATATGAGAATAGCGTCGCGAAAACTGTTCAACTCATAAAAACCTCATATTATTTTCACTTTATAATCATAAAATCATTTGAAAGCGACCATGAAACCACGTGATCGAATGTACCTATAGAATGAGTCTGTTACGTGACCCAGGAAGTGCGTAATCGCCGAACGCCTTGGAAAACCCAGCGCTTGACTGCTTATTTGGACTCGATTTTCCTTTTTTTTGTAAAGTATTATTGTTATTTTTATTGTTTTTTCTTATTATTGCTAACTATATCGTGATAAAAACAACCATAAATATAGTATTTATTTGCCTACGGACTCAGGAAACGGTCTGTAAACCGGAAGAGCCATTCTACATTTGGCGTGTTTGGATTGTTTCTGGCTTCTTTAGTGAAAACTTTGATTCGATTCGACTGTAATAGGAGCATTACAGATTAGCAGAGTTTTTCTTTTTGCATGTGCTTTTTTGTGCGTGTGTACACACATATTATGTGTTTCTATAAGACTTGATTGTAAACATAAAATTTAAATAAGCCTCGATGTAGTCATTCCTGCAAAGCGACAGTGTGACCATCTACCTGTTGCATGTACCCAAGATTTTAACAGCTCCAACAGGGCCACGGTGGGGCGCAGGCGATGCCAAAACTGTTCATCTAAAGGGGTGCGCAACACCACTCCCTGGAAGTGTCAGGCCTTTGACACTCCCCTGTCTGCTGCTAGACAGGAACTGTTTTGTCGAGTGGCATTCATAGCCTGTTTATGAACAGGAACTATTAAATTATTTTGTCTGTTAATTTTTTTATTGCATTTGTTCAAGAATGTGTTCATAATTGTTATCTGTAAATGTTACACACGTCCGTTTGTGTGTGTTTGACAACAATTTATGTAAAAAAAAAAAAAACAAAACATCTATTTGTTATTAATCCACCCTTGACAGTATTGTTTATATCTAAGATTTTTTTTGTTATTTATATTAAAAATTTCAATTGTATTTGTTAAGAATAAGTGTTTATTATTTTAATCACTAGTTAAGTTTAAGTTTGTGTGTGTGTTTGACAACAGTTTATTTATAAAGGTCTAATCCTAAATTAATAAGCCGCCTAGACAGTATTAGTTTTATATGATAATTTTTACAATAAAAATTTAATTGTGTTTGTTAAAGAACAAGTTTTTTTTTTATAATTTTAGTCTGTAAATGTTTAATCTTTATGTGTGTTTGACAACAATTTACTTGAAACAATTTACTTAAAATGTCTATCGGATTTTAAATTCATTTGATAGTTTTTGCTCAGTCATGGTCATATAGTTGGTTAAAATTAAAATATATGTATTTCATCATATTGCCTAGGTTGTGCTGAAAAAATGGATATAAGACATTCTATATTGTGCAATCGCTAAGCCTTGATATAGTCATTAGAACGTAGTGATGAAAAAAAAAAAACCCTGAAACTGCTCTGATCCCTAAGGGTTAATGCATTTATGTTTTTTGTATTATTTATTTGTTTGTTTATTTTTGTGATTTACTTCAAATTTAAGATTAACACAAATTAACTTTCACTCGGGAAATGCGTTTAATATTTTTTATCTTTGCGTTGGTTGTTTTTTATTAATATTATTATTATTATTATTATTATTATTACTCTTGTTATCAATGAATAAAAAAATCTGAATTTGTCCAGTGCCTCTGCTGTTGCCTTATGCTTCCTCGTTATAGCTAGAAAAATATATAGAGGCAAAAGGCACTCATGGGCGACCTGCTTAGTTTACATCCCTTTAATTGAATTTATTTCAAGGTAATGGTTAGGGTCAATGTTAAAGGTCAGGGTCAAAAGAGCAGGCTATGTAAAATATGCAGCCGATTTGCGGTGTACACGCGTGGTAATCTGTGAACATCTTAAACAAATATTTAGCGTAAAGAAATATATAAAGACTTTACAGACTGTTCACAAATTGGTTGCAGACCGTTTTAAATTTCAGATCAATTAAATTGTACTTTACAACATGTTTTAATGAAAGAAGCAATAAAAGTAATAGATTATTAATGATTTCAGTCAGGCTATTTTGTAAATTAAAAATTGCTTTAAATGTATTTTAATATTTGTTTAAATAAAAAAGCATTGAAAATAATGATCTCGGTATCTTTAATCAACAGTAACGGTTACTGAAATATTTTCTACAAAATAATATGTAGCCACAGAAGAAAAAGAAATACAAAAATAAAAAAAAAAATGGGTCCGTAACTTAAATAAGTTAAATAAGAATTTTGTTCTATAAGTTTGTGAATGGAGGGGGCAAAAATCCCGTAAAAGACTGGATCTAGTTTTTAGATTATTGAAAATTTGATGATTTAATGTCTTGTTTCACTTGAATTGACATTCTAGGTTTTTAATGCCTTTACATTTCAGGATTGAGTACTAGAAACGTATAATCAGAATTATAATTTTATAAAGTTATAATAGTTATGATGAGAATGAACTGGAAATGTGGACTGTAGATACCGATGATGTGCTTCTGCAGTATGTAATAGTTTTACTATTCCAGTAGGAGGCTCTCCACTATAGAGCAAACAGCCCCTGGAGGGCCACAAGTAGAGAAAGCAAACGTTGGGTTGCTGCTTTTCTGCAGAATTCCATATTCTCAAGAAGACGCCCAGCAACAAGGGTTAAAGCTTGAAATGAAATGAAATAAGATGAAAGCACTCTAAACCTGGAATGAAAACACTTTTATAATGACGTTAATAGAATAATTAGAGAAATAAAAATGACAAAATTATTTTAAAATTATTTAGATATTTGGACCAATATTAAGGTTTGATAAACCTTTTTACCAATTTTTAGTTTTGAAGAACAACTTGTTTAGTTTTTCAGATATTCTATAACTATAATAACTATAGGCTGGGCGTTTTCATCTTTATCATGTAGACCTGTATTTAAAAGTGTTAACTTAAAAGGAACAACCTATCCAATTACAGTAAATGATTATTATTATTATTATTATTATT
>JAOTRN010000009.1:10862860-10873109 GCA_028566695.1 Bagroides melapterus
TATATATACACACACACACACACACACACGCACGGCTGTTTGTGGTGCCCTGAGGCCACACTGAAAACTTGAATCTGTTTTTGAGCCCTTTCACTGTGCCGTTTTGCCCACATGTCAAATTTCAGTCTTAATGTGGCTTATCCAGGAGACAGACAACTAAATCTACACTACCAAGACTTTTCAGCTAAAACCTTCAGCTCAACCTAAGAGAAAAGACCAGTTTATTTCCAGATTTGCTTTGGCAAGCACTGTTCAAAATCAGACACGTTTGTGCTGCTTGCACACGTTAGAGTATCATTACATCTTGCAGAGGTGATTTATATCTCATCTGATCAGTTCCCATCTCCACAGTGAAAACACAAGCATGGGTTTAAACATCTGCCTGCATAATCATGGACTGTCTCTCCATCATATTCTATTCTATTCACTTTAATTCAATTTAGTGAGATGACAGAAAATATGTGGACTATTCAATAACAAACCAATTTTTATATCATACTAATAAAAAAAATGGTGCAATTGTTATTCTTAAAATGCACATGTCTGTACTAAAATCATTTTCAATCTTGTAATCACAAAAAAAGACAACATTGTACAACACATGCTTTTTTTTTTTAATATTTCATTAAATGGGACCAAAAACAGTTTCTATAAATAAGGTGCTTCACTTCTCCAGGAGAAATACAAAGAAAACTTCAACAGAATGTAAATTAAAATATGCCTTACATGACATTTACGGAAAATGAATTAAATGTAAATATATGTATAACAAGGCTGTATATTTTATACATCTTAAACACAGGAAAGAAGTCCAGACTCCAGACTATAAACTTTAACAAACAAATTTCAGTGTTCTTTTTTTTATGCATAGCAATTTAGTATCTAACACACACACAAAAAAAAATGAAGTAACTTGGTGTACTCTGAACAGAAATACAATAAATCCTATAATTAAAGAAATAACACCTTTTATTTACACAACAAAATATAAACCGTACAATTAATAAACCACAAAAATCAACATTCAACTCAGGAAGAAGAACAGTAAACTATTGTGCACTTCAAAAAAAATCTGTTTCAACAGATCCATTCATTCAGAAGATAACTGATTTCACTTTAAACTGACAGCTCCTAATAACTGTATATTTACATAGCAAATGGGTTCATACAGTAAAACAACTTTATAAACGCAACTTGTTATGCCGCCCTTAAGTATTTGCATTGTAAGGACAGTTTATTACAGTGTCCTCATCCAAAAAGTTAATCTCGATTTATTATGTAGTTATTTGGTTAAATGCACCGTTATTAAGGAGATCTAAGAAAATCCAGTTCGAAAAAATCAGTTGCTACGTGCAGGCACATACTTGCCAGACTTGGCTAAAAGCCCATGTACAGTAACAGAAGTGATGTAGTGAAAGTTTTTGATATTGTGCTTAGAGCAAAATGTGCTGGTACAAATGGCGATGTAATAGTCTGTATTCTGCTGCGTACTGCTCTGGAGCTTGCACTGAAGAACCGTGTGTGTATTCCTGCATGTGCGTTACTCTTCGTGCTTGTTGACGAAGAACTGAAGCGCTGAGTCCCATTGATCCCGGGGGAAGCGGTTGGACAGCTCACAGTAATTTAGCGGAGCAGAGCTCCTCTCTGAGGATAAGAGACGTGAAGAGAGAGGCTCGGTGAATACGCACAAGTCTGACCAAAAAAAAAAAAACCTTTTCATGAAAGTGAAATAAAACACCCATTACCCGCATTTCATTTGCATCGATCAAACGGGAAATATAAATTTATTATGTAATTATCTGTTAGATGGAATGCAATCTATCTGACAAATAATAATAATTCAGATAATTACATAAATGCTACTTGTCTTTCTAGGAAGGAAGATGATAAGACGGATAAGATAAAGGTCATTACGTGTGAGATGACTCACCTTGGTGTGAGGGCCTGTTGTCAGTCTGGTTCTCACTAGAGGCACAATCCTACAAGAAAAAAAACATGCAATAACGTCTGCAATTGTTCTGAATTAAGTCGAAGGAGCCTTTTCTCTACTTCTTTACACAAACAGTATTTTGCCTTTCTGAAACACAAAATAAAACAAAACAGATCCTGGTTCTGCTTTGGTGTTGGTTTTGGTATCTGTTATAGATAAAAATGTGATGCCTGAGAATTCATAAAAAAAAGACAAGTAGACAGTATAGAAATATGAGGATTCTCTCATTTTACAGATAAGCACATTAGGTTTTTTATTTTTTTTTAGTTATTTCTTTGTGATTTTATAAGATTTTGTGTGTCTAGTCTTCCTTAATAGGTGATTCTATGTATTTTAGTAAGTTTTTAGTATACAAATATATGACTCCTGTATACAGTATATTATATATAGTATGTGCTTTACATTGATCAACCAGAATATTAAAACCACTGACCGGTGATGTGAATAAGTGAGAAGTGTAAAGATCTGAGTGACTATGACAAGGGACAGATTGTGAAGCCTAGACAACTGGATCAGAGCATCTCCAAAACAGCAAGTCTTGTGGAGTGGAGTGAATGCAATGGTTACTAAAACTGGTCCTGTTTCAATCAAATAGCTAATGTAGCAAAAAAGTACTTAAGTTAATGATGAGAAAGATGACAGAATACACTGGTTGACTTGCTGCACAGCCATAGTTTGGTCAGCTTGCCCATGCTGACCCGAGCTCACTGGGCTACAATGGGCATGGGAGCATCAGACCTGGACCTTGGAGCAATGGAAGAATGTAGCCTGGTCTGATGAACCACGTTTCCTGTTGCATCATGCAGACAGCTGAGTGCTTTTATTTCGCTTACTTTGGGTAGAGATGGCACCAGGGTGTAGTGTGGAAAGAAGGCAAGGTGGTGGAGGCAGTGTAATGCTGAGAAAACCTGGGTTCTGGAATTCATGGGGATTTTACTTTGACATGTTTGACCTACCTAAACATTGCTGCAGACCAAAGAAAACCTCTTTATGGCAACATTACTCCCTAATAGCAGCAGCCTCTTTTTAGTAATATAAAGCACCCTACCACACTGTAAGAAACGTTCAGGAACGGTTTAAAGAACATTACAAAAATTAAAGGTGTTGACCTGGCCTCCAAATTCCCCAGAGTTCGGGTCAGAACTGTTATGGTGGCAAAAGGTGGACCTACACAATACAAGGCAGGTGGTTTGAATTTGATGTCTTCCAGTCATGAAAAAAAGATCATCAATCATGGCTTTAACCAAACTTCACAAACTACTATTCTTTTTGAAACTAGTCAACAGAAGCATCAGACTTTATAGTACAGGATGTTGTGCATCTTCCCGTTGTTTGAATATTATGACAATTGCCCGTCCTTGTCAAAGTGAACACTAATCTCCACATAAATAATCTAGGTTGTGGGCCAGTGCAGGGAAGCTTGTCAGGGGGAAGATGAAGGAGTCGGCCTGTTTACAAGAGGCTCAACCGGTGGCAGGTAAATCCACCCAAATCGACAGAGGAAGCCATCCATCTTTGCAGTGGAGGCTGCTTCTTTGGAAAAGGGAGGGTAACAAGAGCAGCAAAAAAACAAAAGGGCAGGAACAGAGACAAAGCCAGAGTTTGGAGAGATAAGAGTCAAACGTTGACATTGTGCAGAAACAGTGGAAAGGTGTGTGTGTGTGGGAGGAGAGGGGGCTTTACAGGTCAGAGGACGTGCTGCTGGTGAGACTGGAAGACAAACCTCAGCTACAGATACATGATTTAAGTGTGGTATGATTTAAAAAAAAAAAAAAAAAAAAAAAAGATTAATGGAAACAGAAATACATATGTTGGTAATTTATGTAACTGTGTGAGTCAGTCTTTAGTGTGAAGGAGTGCAACATCAATCCATGTATCCTTCACTACAGTTGCAGAAATGTGTGTATTATCTGTACAAAAACCCATAACATACCTGTATAAATGTGGTCAGGAGCACGCAGCTCATCTCCTGCTGCAACATGACTTTGTTCTGCTGGTTGTTGTAGCAGGCACTGATGAGTGAGGGGAAGAGGACTTTGATGAGGTGCGGGTGGCTGAAGTACTGGAAAGGAAGCTGACACAGTTTCTGTAGCACACTGGGCTGCCGGCCAGACTGCACGATCACCTGGAACACACAGGCAGAAAGTGTGTGCACATACACATATCGGGCAAATGGCACCTCCTAGCAGTAAATCAGAGCCTCGCCTTGCGCCCCTCCCACACATAAATCTGCCACTAAAAACAACACACAAACAGCCATTAAGAGGAGAAAGAGAGGGCACAGCCTCCCCAGTACACAATTACACACCATAAAACCAGCTAGGGATGCCTCAGCACCTCCCATCTGTGGCACGAGTGTACACGGAACGCTTTCGGGCTCCTCTCAGTCGCTCGAGAGCAGACGTTCAACCTTCTGAGTCACACTGCCTCGCTTCATTCGTAGGCAAAGAGGAAACTGACACACGGTGATTATCACGATAAGAGAGTTATGGAAAAAATGCCCCAAGCTACCAATGTGCCACTGAAGTTCAAACAGAGGTAATATTGTGGGGTGTGGACGAATAAGTACCTAGGAATCAGAGGGTGAAAGAGGAAAAAAAAGGGGAGATGACTAGGGCAAAGGTGGGGGGGTGGGTGGGTTAGAGGGAAGACCCCGTATGGTCTCTCTCTCCCACGCACACGCACACGCACATGCACGTGCACATGCACACACACAATCACTTCTGCCACTTTAAGAAATGAAGCAATACCATTAATGGAGTTTCTCATCACCAACATCCCACCCCCCTCAGCATGACAGTCAATCACACCATCACATCCAGCCCCCCAGCGTTAAAATCAAATCGCTCCCAGCCCCGACCTGATTAAAGCATAGGCTCAGCTCCTGGTGCCGGAGGCCTTCTGCCCAAAGTCTGAGAACCTGGTGAGACCAGGCAGCTGGGAGGTCATTGCAGTAAATCCACACAGGTGAGACAGAGTGAGTGGAAGATAGAGAGGGAGGAAGAGAAAGAACCAATTACCCCCTCAACCACCCACCTCCCAATACACGCTAGTCTCCAAGTGCAGATCAACCCTAAATGCAAACCAGAAGGGTGAGGTGAAATTCCCGCAGCAGTGGGCGACATAAATTACCAAGATTTACAAGATTTGTAAAAATAGTCTTAACAATACTCTTTCCAATGCATTCTGTCCTTTAATAATGCACTTCAAGGGGTTTAAGAGCATGATAAACAAAGCGATAACTCACCCCTTTTATCATTTCAAGGTGAAGGCCCTACACAGTGCGGTCCTACAGCAGTGTTCAAAGGTTCTCAGGCTATGTCATCCTGCATGAGGGACTGTTTAAAGATACTTTACTGAGTGTCTAAAACAAACCACCGCAGAGTCCCTTTAATGGTACTAAAAGCTCAAAACAGCTGACCGCCGACTCATTTTAGATCGCTGAGCCCACCGGCATGTGCTGACCAAACACTATGATACAGTGGCTTCTCTCCGACATGTAATTAATGAGTGTTTCCCTGAGGAATGTAGGAAAAAAGGAGAAAAAAGTGAATTTCCTGCACCACCATAGCAGTGCAAGTGAATTAGGCAATCATTCCAAAAGACCTGGTTGTTTTCAATGGTAGAGCTGTGCAACGTCAAAACAGAGTGGAGAGGCTGAGAAGGGTTTACTTTTATAAAACCGGGAAGGACTGAACTAATCTCTACTATCACTCCTGGACTAAAGTCAGAAGTAGAGATGCATGCTCTTGTCCTTTACTGTTAGGCAGCTGTTACACAGTATAATGCTTCATAGTGCTAACATTAACTCAGCATACAGTTACTTCACTAGAACTGGGCACTTGTTTTACATAACCCAAGGAGTTCTGAAATTCAGAAAGAATGTTGTGTGAGTGTGTGTGTGTGTGTGTGTGTGTGTGCGCACGCACTGGGTAGGAGAGGGCCTGGATCTATGCGGACATTCCATCCACAAATCAAGCAGCCGTCTCATAATCCCCTAGCATACGGTACTCCATCTTCACACACCTAAACAAATTGTCCCCCTCAAGTGTCCGCAGCAGAGAGACATACAGCACAGCGAGAGCAGAGGTTAGCTCTAGATTCCTGCATGAGCTGGAAAGAAATGGCTGCCGCGTTGTAGTCCTACAGCAGCGTATAGGTATCTATAGCCTTTAACACAATAAAAGCACTGGTGGGCTTTTGAACAGCCCCCGTGCTTAAGCACAGATGGTCATAAAGAAACAGAGAGACAGGCCTGGCCTGTGTTTTCTTAAATACCGAGCATTTGGGATTCTCAAACAGAACCACACTTTTATGGCAAGTCTATTACATAATTCCCGGCCTGTCCACTGAAAACAAAGGGAGTGTAAAGTTAATGCGCCGAAACGCAAACACAGGCTCCGAATAGCCCAAGGTGAAGAGGAAGGAGACCTGAGCTGGCCGGGTTTGTTCTTTGATGGAGTGTTGATAAGA
Organism: Bagroides melapterus; assembly: GCA_028566695.1. Classification (NCBI taxonomy): domain Eukaryota; kingdom Metazoa; phylum Chordata; class Actinopteri; order Siluriformes; family Bagridae; genus Bagroides; species Bagroides melapterus. The sequence continues at coordinate 10,869,324 of JAOTRN010000009.1, forward strand.
GTGAGGAAGAAAGTCAGGCTCCGAGACTCCGACGTACAGGTTAGACAACACACAGGGCACAGAATGTAATGTCTGCTGATCCACTTACTAATTTAGGAATTTTTTAGAAATTTCCAGGAATTCCAGGAATTTTTAGGAAGCAACTACAACAATTTATTTTATCTTATTTCAAATGCATTTATTGAATGCAAAAAATTTAAAGTTATGAGAAAGATTCATTATTTTGTGTGTTCGTGTGTGTGGGTGCGTGCGTGTAGACATTCTAATGTTAAAGAGGAGGTGTTACAGACCTCTCACAGATAAGAGTAAAGGGTAAACGACTCATAAGGATGCTGAAGAGGCACTCAAGACGTGACATTACGACTAGTGAGACGTACGTGAACAAAGACTACCACCCACAGACAGAACGCACAAAGAACGTTACCAAACCTCTATCTGTCCAGACTTTGTGACGGCACACAGTGCAGGAGCATAATTATTACGAACAAAATAGCACAATAAAAAGAGACTGGTTTGTTAACATTTCTCAAAATGAGAAAAACGTTCCTCTTACCAAAACAGCATTAAGAGCTCTGTTTGTTTGAAAAAAAAAAGGGCAAATGATCAGTGATTTATTACAGCTGCCTGACTGAATCAAACGTCAACTTCGATCCTTTGAAAGATAATCTCTCCGGGAGATCTTCAGCAGGAGCCCATCTGACCTGGACGGCACTCAAACCCAGCATTAGACCTAAATGGGGCCCTAAATTTTGAGAGATTTATGGGCAGGCAAACAAAAAATGAAAGAAAAATCCAGAAAAAAAAGAAACCCCAACATATAATACTCGAGTGTGTTAAACCACAGTTTTCTGATGACGGCGTGTGTAAATCATGCACAGTGCTTGGCAGAGGCTTCGTCCTCTCTGCTGCCACTCGGAAGCTGTGCTGAGCGGGGCCACCCCCGTGCCTGTGTTTACTACAGACCTCTCACCAGCAACAAGGCCCAAAGGGTTGGGTTATCTCAGCTTTAATAAACTGTTGAAGCTGACGTTTCAACATCAGTTTAGCTGTGGATTAGAGAGCAAGCACTAAGGCTGGAGTTATGGCTGTTAGGATATGATGACAGTATGAGAGAAGTGCAGATAGCCCTGAATGTGGCAAAGAGAGGGAGAGAGTGGGAGATAAGTAGAGACGAGTGTAGTGAACTGTTTTAGCCTGGCTCTTTGAAAGAAGTGCCATGTCGAAATGTGTCTGTCTACATTAAACAGCTTGTTCACCTTTGCCACGCTGTCCGTCAGCAGTGGGTGAAACACTAGGACTGCGGTACACGGATACCGATAACGCAACGGACGACGGTGTCTCTGGTTGTAGCAGTGAGTAACACCGCTTGGCTGCTTTCCAGACATGAGACAATGTGAAAACAAAGTGATCAAAAAGAATCTTTGTAACAGTTGTTGAGTGACTCATAAACCGTGGTCCTGCATCACAAACACATATATTACAGGTTTCACATTGATCTTTAAAGTCTAATACGAATGAATTGCTCTTCTGAAACAGAACCTTTAATTAAAAGCCTGGCAGCACACAAGTGCTCATGTAATGTATTAACAGCATCATAGACAATATCAAACACGAGCCAATATGACCCCTGAATACAAACAATTCACAGTCTCCAAAGTATATGTCACTCACGCAAAGTCTGAGTGAAAAACAGGCAGAGTAACACACACACACACACACACACACACACACATGCTCTGAGCAAGCAGGGTATACAGTGCACACACAATTCCTCAAAGCTGATATTATGAGCTGTATTATTTCTCAGACAGACACATATAAACACAGGCGGGTGTGCTGGCACTGAATCAGCAGTCTGATTCAGAAGTCTGGGGTCAGCGCCGCCTTTGTGTCCTGCCTGTGCTTACGTTAGCCTGAGAAAGGCCATAGCCCAGGCAAGTCCTTCATTTATACTGCACAACAGTCCCATGGTCACACAGCAACCTCTGAGCCACTGCCAAGCAGCTCAGCTGTCAGATTTGTAAAGAGTAATACAAGTGAAACATACTTCTCACGTGATCCACGTAAATACAATGCCAAAACGTAATAGCGGCAATGTTTTCAGAAACTGCATAAATTAAAATAAAACATTCTGCAATTTCTTTCATCTGGCAAAATTGGTGGCATTTTTTAAATAATGAAAAGATGAAGCTCAGTCAAATTGCAACATATAAAAAAACAGCTCATGTCCTGGAACATTACACACTTTCCCGCAGAGCGGTTTTCAAATTAGCAAAGTGGGCTGGCGATAAATGAATATGCAAGAGGTGTATTTCCTTGTCTGGTTGCTGTGTTAACTTTCCCCTATCTGATCACAAAGCCTAATCATCTGTCACTCCTCCCCTTAATTCAATCCTCAGCTCTCATTCAATTATCCAATATAATATGCAAAGCAGTCCAACAATGGCCAACGAATGCTAATTGCGTACATCAAAATAATTAGATTGGATTGGAGTGGCAGAGGAGAACTGAACTGTAATAAAAACGAGAGGCTGTTTTTTTAATTAACAGCAAAAATGTTTTAAATTAGAATCCGTAATAAGCCCATAAATTGCTCGGACTCTGACCCTCCCTTGAGGACGGTCATTCCTCAGGAGACTCACATAACTAAACCCTGTAGGGGTGAGTGAAGTGCTGTCACAGGCCACATAGCTTGCAGGAAGCTTCATACAGCACTGATCCGCGATCCTCGCCCGCATGATCCACAACATGCTAAAGCTCCAAAAATGCCTAGAATAAAACCACAAAGCCCGTCCATGTGGTAAAGCAGAACATGGCAAAGGGGTACCATAGTTGCTGCATTATTCAGCATTTTTATCAGTTGTTTGTATGGAGAAAATCACATCTGGCTCATGATCTGCAGCAAGTGTACCTTTGACACACACAAACCATCATATCTGCAATTTTTGCACACGTGCATTCATGATATTAAAAACGTAAGTGTATCAGGGTTCTCACTCTTTCTAGCAGATGTTTTTCCAAATGTTTTCCAGTAGTTTTTGTGTCCTGCATACATGACAGTTTACAGGAAGGTCATTTCAAAATGACTCACATTAGCCGACATCCTTAAGATTAAAGTCAACAATACAGTGACTAACTGGCTGAAACATACTCACCCTAACCCTAACCCATCACTCACACACACACACGCACGCAAACAATATCATTTTAGATATAAGAAGTAAAAGTATTGTATAAATAATTAAAACCATGAAAGAACCAGAAGATGCTTAGATTTGAATTTAAATAAAATTTCTAACACTGAACACTCAGGTCAATCCTGTCTGCCAAAAACAAGAATCTGAAGCTATCATGTGCACAGATTCACCCAAACTGTGGCCCTTACTTCAACGTCCAATTGTTCAATTTTTTGTGCATGCTGAGATGCTTTTCGACTCAGAATATTTAATTTCCATTTTCCTATGTCATCTCTGAACAACAAGGCATTTCTACACAGAACTGTTGCTCACTCAGTGTTTTTTTTATTTGTTTTCAATATCATTCTGTGTAAACTCTAGAGACTGCTGTGTGTGAAAATGCCAGAAGACCAGCAGTATCTGAAAAACTTAAAGCAGGCCTTCTGGGCCCCAACATCTAGACCACCACCAAAGTCACAGAAATCACTTTTTTTATGCATTTCACAGGTGTTCGTAATTAAAGTATATGTATATATATATATATATATACACAGTACTGTGCAAAAGTCTTAGGCACCATATTATCTGTAGTACAAATTTTGTTCTATAA
>JAOTRN010000009.1:10887756-10900500 GCA_028566695.1 Bagroides melapterus
ACACACACACACACACACACACACACACACACATACACACACATACACACACATACACACACATACACACACACACACACACACACAGTCCACACTTTCAAGCTTGTGCCAGGTTTTGCATTTACAACTAAAAATGACTTGAAGGATACAGTACTATGGCTTGTACATACATGGCTTATACTGCGTCTATCTCTAAATTTCTCATAATTGCTTGTTTCTACTATAAACCCATGTGTATGCGGTGTGTTTTGTGTGAGATTAACCCTCCCATTATCGTACCTCTGTCTACCAGTGGGAGCTTTTGAATGATATCACATAATAAACACTCAGACAGAAAGAAATGAAATCTAGCAACAGTGCTTTCCCAGAACTCTCAATGATTCAGTGACTCATGTAAACTAGACGTGTGATGTATGTGTTAGGCTTCCTTATTTTGGCTCTGCTCTCACAACTGGTAGACGGGATACGTTTGTTCAAGCACAAGGAGTAAAACCAGAAACATTTTTAACAATTAAACAATTAAGCCAATGATAACATGAAATCAACACAGCAATAATGCAACAGTGGAACAAGAACAGTTTTATGCAACACGATTAATGGCAAAGAAGCGTGTAGTGCGTGAAAAAGTCTACCGTTAGTTGGTGGAGAAGGAGGTCCATCAGAGGGGCGATTTTGTTGCTGTAAAAAACGTAAAAGCAGTTGCTGTAGCAGTGGGAGCAGGCCAGGTAATAGGCATTCACAGCAGCATACAGAGACCTGAAACACACACCAGATTTGGTTTAGAAAAGCCAAACACACCTTGTGTTTTGCTTCCCCATTATAGATAAGCATGTTAACAGGAGATGGGCAGAATGATAGGGCAGATTCAACATTACATTTAACATGCTGCCAAATCAAATGAGTTGCAATAATGTCATAATAAAATAATAATAATAATAATAATAATAATAATAATAACAATAATAATAATAACAAAGGTCACTAGCTCAGGGTGTAAACATTCAATATGTGCAGCACCATACAATGACGCATTAATTTAAAAAAATTAAAATAAAATAAAATGTAAGGAGAGCATCACACTCTCAAGAAAGGCCAACATGCTCTCACGCTCTCACGCTAACCTGCTTAACAAGACTGGAGGAACCAGACTGCTCAATCACTGCCCACCAATTCCTCTTCTTTCTCACTCCTTCTTTTTCACCTACATCCCTCCAAAACAGTCCATCACTGTTTGTCCTGTCATCCCTTACTATTCTTTTTCTCCCCGTACAGAGATAAGGAACATGCCGTCAGCGCCTGAAGGCCAGTCAGCAGTCAGTCAGTCCGCTGTATTATGTCTGCTGAACACCAGCCTCAGAGCAGATTAATGCTGCTGATAAGTGACCAGTCACACCACTCTGACTTTGGCAGACCCTCCACCCAATCCACTCCCTCCTTTCATCAGTTAATATTTTCTGACAACTGTATATTTTAACCCAAAGCAGAGTGGCGGGGCCCTATCTGTGGTGTGGACGAAAGGAATCCGACTTTCCTGGTTTAAAGTAGGCCGTGTTTATTCGTAGTCGTAAACATTTTGATATCTACCGCAACCGTCGCCATCTGTTCGGCGTTTTCAGCCAAACTCTATTGGTGTTCGGAATAAAAATAACGGCGGCCCACAGACGTCTTGGCCTGTCGATAACTTCCACCCCGCGGACAAAAGCAGGAATGTATATTTAAACCGCCGACGGACAGATCTGGGAGATAGTGGTGTCAGTATTGACATAGCGGCATAAAAGCGTCAGCCATGCAGCATAGGACTGCGGGGAGAAGGAGCTCTGACTGGACTCCTGGGAAAGAGTCCAAGTGTTCCACACATCACTCCGAGCCTCGCACTTTTTTTCTGCCGCTTGATTGCTGCTCCTTATAAAAATAGGGTGTACCTATTTTATGTGAAGTTATTAATCGACATGTTTTCACCTCCGACAAACTAACAATAAATGTTCCGGACAAGGTGCTGAGTGAGGTCTGGTTCAATTTATGTACGATGTTTAAAAATCACTCGCTCAGTGAGCACATGGAACATTGATTCGCAAGAGCACGAACAGTGTAGTGTTTCTTTTGCACTGATAGAAAGCTATCTATTGAGGAGTGAAACAGAGCCACAGGGAGTGAGGGAAGGAGGGAGGGATGGTTATGGGTGAGTGGAGTGATACTGCAGGCTCTGTTCAGTAAACGGGGGAGAGAAACATGAGATCCCCTCCGAACTGTGCACTCTGGGCAGCCGACCAGCATTGCCTCTGCCTCACTGATTTTCCAGTGGAAAAAAGAGTCCTGATTGTGGAACTTCTACTCAAATCAACATTGGTTCCAAAAAAAATGGAGAATATTCTCAATGTGACCAAACAATATTAGCGAGTGCACCTGTAAGATAGAGCTGGCTTATGCTTTTAGACAATAGCAGATTTGCGCTTAGAATAGGTTACTTCAGGTGTAGCACTTTTTTAGCTCTCGTCATGGTATTTAAGGTATCCATATTGAATTTAGGCTGATTTTTGAAGGAGCGGTGGTGTCGAATAACCAGACTAGGATTGAATGATAGGCTTCAGAGTGTTCAGGGTTCACCAAGTATAAACACTGAGTTGAAAGCTTAAACTCTATTGCTGTTTTAACTGCTTTCATCAGTTTACCTGTAACTGAAGGAAAGATAAAATAAAATTAGATTTTAAAAGATTTTCACAAATGAACTCATTTTGAACCACCTCTTCGTTTTAATCATATGGCAAACAAAAAAAAAATCTGGTCAAAAACAGACTTATGGCCCAAAAGTCCATAATAAATGAATATGAACAATAAAAATACAGGGATGCCGATTTCATAGCTGTAATTTGGTCCAACTTAAGTAGGCTGACATACTAAAACCCATGCAAAATGCATGGTGAACCTGATCTAGGTGCACATTTACGAGGTTCCTGAGGAGCAGGTTATCTGATGCCTATAGGATCATTTGTGGGGAGGAATGCAGGAGGATTGGGCAGGATGGGGCAGCCCTCAGGTGGCTCACATGGTTAAACAGCAGATTAAAGAGCACACGACTAATTTCTTTACACTAATCTTATTAAAGGGCAAAACAGCTGTCGACTGGCCAAATCCTACAACTAACTCCTCAGTGCTAGGATCAACCCCCAACAAATAGCCAATGAGAGCATTTAGAGGTGAGGGGATCAACGCAGAAGGAGGGTACAATATTCAGAGCTTTAACTATACAATAAATAATACATTGCAAACTTCAAACCTACCAAACCACTCTGGAATATCTTCATCTTTAAAAGAGCACCACAGCTATGCAAGACCTAGTGCTAAGCAACAATGCATAAGGAACAAAGCTATTGCATATTTTACTGGGTGTGGTGTTACTCAACTACTTCTACAGTTGCAGTGTTCAACTCTGCCTGACTAGTGCGCTGATCATTGATTTGTCCCTTTAAGGTGCGTTTCCATCAAGGTTCTACAACCTTTCAGGGACTACACAGTTGCTAGACAAGTTTCTGGTTTGCATAGCCACCACAAAAAAAATAACTTGTAATTATGCAAAATAACAAAGGTGAAGCACAACATTCATGTGCGTGTGTCAAAATGCAACTTAGAGAAAAAAAAGAAGAATGAAACAATAAGAGTGATGATTTCCTGCACTAATTTTACTGTGCTAATATTAGAGTAGCTGTGTGAAGCACATGCAAATGCACAAAATTAAAGTTTAAACACTTTTGTGGCACTACAAACATTTTAGATTCTCCACTTGTGTAAAACATAAAAAAAGAGGTTTTGCTGTTTGTGCCATAATACTAAAGTAATTGTAGTTTTATGGTTTTGTAGTACTACAATTTAGTAATTGTTTGATTACTACGGTATGTTTACTGAAGCTTATGTCTGACCAATCAGCAACTTTCAGTACACCATGTTCCACATTAATTGTGTTTGGCCCTAGCTGCTTTGTTGGAAGTACTCTTGAAGTTCCTGCGTTGGGCTTGAAGTTCCTGAAATGGTTCTTGTGGTGGAAATCGAATGCTGAACTTGACTCAGGCTAGACACGTTATAAAATAGAAATAGCTGTCGCTGTCCTGCTAAAATGACTTTAATTGTCACTCTCCTGTCAGCAACAGGAAGCTGTAACCCGGTTGCTTTTTCAGCTTGCTCTCGGCTAACTGAGAGTGATTAGCATGACACCTAACACCAGGTTTGCGTATGGAATCCCAAGCCCCCTCTCCCTGATGATGACAGCTCGCGTCAAAGATTTTGATGAGCAATTTGGTAAAGTGCCATTGTACTCGTTCTCGTGTTACTCGGGGAGTATGCAGCAGTGGCCCACATGTGCCACTCGTTCTTGAAGGCAACATTCCATGCTCCGAGATTCCCTGACAGTCTGCCGCTCCTGACAATGCCTGCTGCCTCAGAACGGCCAACGTTGCTCAGTGCCCATTCTGCTACCAGACTGTAGGCTGCCCCCAAAAACAACAGCCGCATTGTTAATCTGGCCATAATGAAGCCTTATCTTGTAGACATAGGATTAAGTTCCAAAGGTACCCTACACTGACAGAGCATAGAGTATAGGGGAGGAAGGAAAGGGGGGCTGTGGTGAGTGAGAGAGAGAGAGAGAGAGAGAGAGAGAGAGAGAGATTGTAAAGAAGATAAAGAGGAAGGGATAAAGAATACAGGACCAAGAGATGCAGATAACAAGCACTGTAATCTCCTCACCTACTCTAACCAGCTTAACCTCAGACACCCAAGCAGACCTACCCTCTGATTAGCCCACTGTGACAAACGGTAAAGGCCTGCTTAAGGTAAGAAGTACCTCTCCCACAGCCACACCTTTGTACCCTCTCCCTCACATGTACATCACACCCTGAGGGTATATTCTTCAGCCTGGGTGGCCCTAGATACTGGGTCACTAAACTGACCTTTTGGGCTCAGATAAACCCCTGTAACCCATTATGAAATCCATGGGGTGTCCCAGGGACAACAGGCAGATGGCAAGAAAGATGGGAATCCTCCTGGGATGAGATGGGAGGGGGTATCACTTGTAAAGGTCTCATTTGCCCCAAAACTTGTCTTTTACAAAACTGCACAGGTTTGGAGACTAAAGCCGCATGGGAACATGGGGGTTCTTCATTGAGAGAAGGAGCACCCAAAACCAGAGATCTGGATGTGGTGGATAAGCAGCAGCAACATGTAAAGATCCTTTTCTGCACCCGCTTGTAACTGGGTTATCAACCAGGAAATAGCCTGACCTAGGCCAGAAGCTCACATTTCCCAATCTCTCAATATAATCTCCCCCTTTCTCCTATATGTCCACTCAGGCTTGACGTACGCAAAACACAGAAATCTGAACAAGTACTCAGCCTGACTGCAATACCTGCTTTTGGAAAGGAAGTGGAGGAAAAAAAGGAGGGGGGCCTTGAGGGAAAGGAAAAGCTAGAGCCAAAAAGAAAAGGTGAAGAGCAAATCCTTTGCCTAGCACTTGTCCAACAATCCTTTCTTTCACTGCAATCCAAATGACATTTAATTTGATTCTGCCACTGATCTTTTCCGATATCATGACTGCTTCCAAGACATCCATTCCTCCCGGTGTTCTGCAAATGGCCGGGCATAAGCTGGGGCATAAGTCTCGGGTGCTCTGTCACGCACCGCACAGCATGCGTACACACACATGCGCGTGTGCGGCATAATGGCATCCTGAAATGAAACCACGCTTGGTGGAAGCTTTCACTGGGTACATTCAGTCATCGCGTGACACGGAGGTGAGGTGACAAGCAGCCCCGCGTCGCTGCGCTCACAGAAAGTGAGACAGCACAGGATGCTGGAGCACAAAGTGGGCCACACTTAGAGCAGGGGCAAAGTGCTCTCCATTTCCGAACCTTTTCAAAGACCTGTTGACCTTGGGGGAAAGTTTCAAATGTCTCCAGTCTATTTAGAAAAACTGATTTGTAAAATCTGTTTAGAAGTGACCCCCACCATCGCTCAGTGTGTGTGTGTCGCTGGGATAGCTGTGACTTAATCATACTCTGCTCCCTGTTCTCGGGCTTGTGTGCTGACAGCAGCCTGGTCTGGAGCCCAGCTCTCTCACTTTCTCCTTTCTCCTCTTCAGTGACCCCTACTGGGAGACCAGGGAATTGCTTTACAAGGCTCTACAAACTCATCTGAAAGCTAGACACACCTCCAAGTGCAATCACACACTATTCATCCCTGAGGGAGAGGTAAGAGTCAACGAGAGAGAGAGGAAAAAAAAAAAACACTTTACAGCTTAATCTACGTGCCTTCTTGTCAGGTCTCATGGGATGTAAGACACTCTACAGTATAAAAACATTCAAAAGGCTCTCTTCATCATCAACATGTCGAAGTTTTGTGAAGTGTAAAATTCGAAAAGTCTACATTTCTGTAATAATTTACATGATCAAACAGAAAGCAATCTTGGCTGATCAATTTAAAAGATTAATTAGGTGACAATAACAAAATAAAAATGAAAGAATTGTCCCTTTTCCAGCACTGCTGGTGTAAAATTCTTTTTAATCTGTCTCTCTGTGAACAGGCAGGCATCAACTTCAGGCTCTCATGACCAATGGAGCGAGCTTGTCAGAATGCTGTTTAGCAACAAGTTTCACACGAAATGGCCAAGAATAAAATTTTACTAACAAGAAAATCACCATAGCAGGATATACAAGAGTGACCGTTTGACATGTACTTTTACATCCCCATCATCCTCAGTTAAACAGTAAGGAGGTGGGTTAACGTCCGGGTTGTTGCATGCTTTTCCCCCTGCCCTGTTCCTCACACAAACGTAATGACCTTCCTGCTCCAGACATCCGACCCCCATTTCCTCCCCCTGCTGCCCAGCCCTCCACTCTGAGCCGCAATGTAGCACAGGGACATTAACGGAGCCTCGCGCTGGAATTAGCCCATTAATGTAATGCTAACAAGATGGAATTCTCCTCCCTGGGGCGTAATATTCCAGCAGCATCTCCGCAGTTGTTCTTTTTTGTAAATCACTCAGCTTATCTGAAAGGAGGCGATCGATACGCCAACATTACAGTAAACAGATAAACTAGAGCTGTTGTGAGGGTTAGTGTCTCAGTCCAGTTCCATTATGAAGCAGAGATGAGGAAGAATGATTAGCGGATACGCACTTAAGTCATGCCCTGTTCCCATACTGTACGTTGTAGTATCTCCTCATCATTTTCTTAGAAGAATAAAGCTTAAAAAACAGTGCTTGTCAAAAGGGCACTTTAGAATTCGTTCTACTGCTAATCACTACCTGCTACCTACCCTCAATCAGGTGCGAGTGGCAGTCATCAGAAATTAGGCAGTTTTAGTTATACTAATATCAGCTCAGTCTGTTATACAGGAAGGAACGGCGAGATCCATTCACAAACCACACAGCTATTCCTGATCAGTGTTTCCAATACCTACTCTCTGCCATTTCACAACCATAGTGTGAGCCATTCTGAACAAAGACAATATTTTGGGCGGATTTTTCTAACAGATGTTGAAGGTTTATTTTTTTTGAAGGATACAATTCTCCTTTATTGTTTATTCCTTATTTACAAAATTCCTATTTACTTTTGATGAATACCCATGCTTTGTCAGAAGGGGTAGACTTTTCAACAAGCCAAAACTGGGAAGTGATTCAGCCATGATAGGAGGTGAAGATGAGGACATTCTTTAATCCTTACAAAAGGGCCACTTCAGTTGCGTGATTGCAACAGACCAGTACGAATGACAGACATGCCTCAAAGATCTGGGCCTCCTTCCGAGCCAGTTAAGTGGATATCTCAAAACAAGAAGGGAAGAGCGGATGTGTTTGAATGGCTGGGCCAGAATACACACAAGCTGGTGCACAAACACAGTACCACACACAGGTTAATCAAGCACAAACCAGTCCTACCCTCCTCTAAAACTTCACTTCAGTTCAGTTCATAAAAATCCATTACAATTTTAAACTTCCTCTCAAATTTTCTAAAATTAATGACTGATTAAGAAAGAGCTAGAGGGAGCGTGAGAGATTGAGGGAGAAAGAAAAAAAAAATCAATAAACACTAGATGGTCTGTAAAAGCATTATAAATATAAGTAACATTCCTCCATTAGGGGATATTTGGAAAAAAGAAAAGAAAGCAAATGCTAATGATGTAGAGAGAAGCCATTCTAGTCCATTAAGGGCTCTCTCTAGTGGAAATAGCTCTCTCTGTGAGGTTATCTAGTGGCCAACCTCGCAAACTCCATTGCCACTATTCAAACCGCACTTCCATTTCGCTGTGACACACTCAATAAATGTGTCCTGTGTATGGCAGCAAGCGAAGGAGAAATGGATGACTTAAATATAGCTCTTTTTTTTTTTTTTAACTATTTATTGCAGTGAAGGAGATCTGGAGAAGGAGGAACTGTCTGAACAGTTGAGATGGAGCTGTTCTGCAAGCCAGGATTCTAATCACCAATCACACTCAGAAAGAAGAGAGTTTCTCCACTTAATTATGTAATAATAGTGAATTATTAATGATGAAAAATTAAATCTCCATGTAGTGGATAAAATCTGTAATTGAGCACCAAATGTTTTTCACTGGAGAAAATATGATTGTGGAAGGTTTGTTTAGCTTCAGCGTTAGAACAGATTTTTCATTTTATTAAACTTACTGCAGTTTCATCTGGTAGAAAAGCTTACTGACAAACATTAAGCTTTAGGAAAGCAAAAAGGGTGAAACAAAAAAAAAAAACTTTTTAAATTGTGTCTGAAAAGGCTGAGTGGAGAGAGAGAGAGACAGAGAGAGAGAGAGAGAGTGAGCGAGAGAGACAGAAAGAGAGAGAGGGAGTGAGAGAGGGAGTGAGAGAGGGAGTGTGTGTGTGTGTGTGTGTGTGTGTGTGTGTGAGAGAGAGAGAGAGAGACAGAGAGAGAGAGAGACAGAGAGAGAGAGAGAGAGAGAGAGAGAGAGAGGGAGTGAGTGAGAGAGGGAGTGAGAGAGAGAGAGAGATGATGTACAGTTGTATGTATGTGTGTGTACATCTCTGTGTATAAGAGACAGAGAGAGAGAGAGAGAGAGAGAGAGAGAGAGAGAGAGAGAGAGAGACAGTTTTCAATAGCCGGTACTCACTTAAGTGGAATGCGTGGGACGGCTGTGGGAGAGGAGGCAGCCGTGACTACCTGCAGAATCTGTTCCAGTGCAGACAGACCCCCTCCTACTTGAAACGCTACCTGATCTGCATTATTCTGGAAAGAAGAGAGGAGACAGAGAGAAAGAGAGAAAGAGAAAGAGAGTCAGTCATGAACACGCATGCAGAGGCGAATGGGTCGAGGTATCGCATTGCTCTCGCTGTGTAAGAATCCTGTCTTTCTCTCCCAACCTCCCTGTTTCCAAAGGGGACTGAGAGTGACATCAGGAAAAAAGTGATCCCCAAAGAATTCCTGTTAAAGCTCAAAAGTGCGCAACCCTTTTCAGCTCCCCGCAGTCACTAAACCCTGATGCAGGACAACAAATACACAGACCTGCACACAAAGCAGGGGTGGTCCAGCCTGACAAACAAGAGCTTAGGGAATACAAGGGCATTGATATCTGAGGGAAAAAACAGCATGGAGGAAAAAAAAATCTTACTTACACAATATCATGTTGAGTTTAGCGAAAAAGCACAAAGCGGACTTGTTTCAAATGCGGCATTCGTTCGCTGCTTACCGTAGATAAAAGCGATAAAACTTTTAAGAGGAGGTCAACCAAACTGTGCCTGAAACTCATATGGTGTGGCTGAGTATCCTTGTCTAAAAGAAGACATAAACCAGTCATTTAACTGACATGCTTCTCAAATCAAACTGTTTACAGACTTGACATTTTTACTTGCATCATAAAATTCCTTCAAGTTCAAAGTGGGAACCCTTTAAGTGAGTCATGTGATGTAAGACAAAGATCCACAGATCTCTTGGGCTTTAGCTGATGAAGGGAAGAAGCATCTAAGAGGCTGGCAGTGGCTCCAGACCAGCAACGTCACATCTCGTCATTCCAATAATATATTATTGAACTGTTTTTGAGAGAGGAAAAGAATTTCTCGCAACATATTCTGACCTAGCTGGAAAAGTACATAACGTGTAAGTATGAATAATTACAGTAAACATGTCAATTCAAATAAATATCAGTATCTAGAAGTAACAAAGAAAACGGGAGAGAAGATACAGATTAACTCGGAGTGAAGAGAACTTTAGTGACAGATGAGAAGATAGCTTCCACTTCTTAATGAGGTCAGAGTTTCCTATGTTGTGCGACAGCACTCAAAGTCAGGTACTTGAGGCTGTTTTTGTTCAGGGGATGGCTAACCTGCCAACAAGCCTGAACATATTGAGCGTTGAACAGTGGAAGAGCTTTGCAAAATTACACATAAGCTCCTCTCCTGTCAATCACGAGTGCCGCCAAAGAATAATTCCTGAAGATTTGGTGGCAAAAGAAGGCTGAACCCTGGCAGGGTTAAGAGATTGAAACAAGCACATTGTCAGGTACACCAAAGGCAGCGCATGCCGAACAGCTAAGGTGATCAAGAGGAGTTCGGAGTTGACTCCATCAACCTCCAAGAGACACTGCTGTCTTCTTCTCAATGCCTCATCAACAGAGCTGAGAGCAAGACAGGAGGCTTAAGCAGCCTTAGGCTTAGGCTCGCACATCAGCACAGGATCTTTTGGCTGGAGGCGAGGGAAGATTAGGCCTCTCCTGGTGGCCCATTTAAGAAACGTTTTGGGGAGATGTGAGGTTTGACAAGGCCGCTACAATTTTGGCATCCACAACCACAGCAGCTCAGATCATTAAAGAATACTCACCGTGCCTACTACTGGCTTACTGACAGATGCCAGCATGTGGCACACTGCACGTAATATGGTGGAGTGCAGGTACAGGCAAAACATAAATGTAAAGAGAAAATAAGGGTGGAAGACTTTTCAAAAATATGCCATCCGGTTCATATTTACAAGATGATCACATGCTGACTGCGCTTGAAAAACTGAGATTATTACTACAACACAAAGAAGGAAAGAGATCCAAGTTTAACTAAATGTCTCACTGCACCTGAGCCAAAAGTATATTGTTCACTTTTGTGTGCATGCGTGACAGATATCACTTTCAAGTGCTGCTGAATATTTTCAGTCACACTATCCGCAATGAACAGTCTGTTCTTGGTTCATGCCACACAGGAAAATAAGAACAATGTGTGTTTATTTGTGGTGCCTATGCTATAGAATTTCTCTGATATAAATATGGTGTTTCCTTTAAAGTAATCAAAATGTATCATCATTTCTCAGAATATCAATTCAAGACCTTAATTTATATATATAATGTTTGTTTTAGCTTTTCTGCACTTTCAAACAATTCAAAAAAAAAAAAAAAAAAAAAGGCACCCACACATTGAGCTGGTGAGTGACATTCAAAGCCACGGCAGATTTCTGATTCAACCCACCCTTCAATGGCAGACACTCCAACGACAGAATAATAGGATGAGAGGCTCAGTTTCTCAAACACAGACCTCAGACAAAAGACCTGAAGACAGATGAGAGGGCAAAAGGAAAAAAGGGGAGTGGAAGGAAGGGTGCAAACCTAAATTATACCGCTGAAAAACCTTATCCAATTATTATCCTTGGTGTCCACTTTAGCTCAGGCTAATCAGAGGCCCAGACAGCTGCTCTATGCTGTGGTCAGGACTGAGGTGCTGGGGTGGAGTGAGCAATAGACTAATTGGCAGAACGAGGTGGACACGTCTGTGTGCTCCTGTCCTTTAAAAAAGAAAAAAAAATCAATTTGTCTCCGTAAAGTCAGGGGGATGTATTCAGTTCCAAAACGTTGCAACAGCAACAGATTAATAATAACTGGCTGAGGACTTGTTGAAGGAGCAGTTCACCAAGGCTGGGTCCTAGGCTCCATCCGATTTTGGTCAAGCACTTCAATAACGTAAACATAAACTTCATTTTACAGTTCCGGCTCGTAACGAACAAGAGCCCGGGCAATGTTTCGGGCTCAAACAGACATACAGAAACACACGACAGGAATAAACAAAATCCCTAAGAGGCCCAAGTTCAAATCAGAGAGAAAGGGAACAAGCTGAAAACCACAACAAGCGATCTGTAGCATTTTAATGTTTACATGGCTTAATGGAATGGAGTTAAGTATACAGTAAAGGATGATTTGTGACGGTTCATTTCGAATGAGAAACAGTTTAGAGTTTGGTTTATGTAAAAGCAAGGACCACCATTCATTAGTGACAACCGAGGCACAAAATCAAAGGAACCGCAGGAACCACAGGATAGTGTTTTACTAAGTACAGAAGATCTCGGGCAGTTTGTAATGTTTGGGGAATACTAAACTTTTATATTTGTTAACTCATATATCATTTAAAGCATAGCATCCAAATGCATTTGATGTCATCAGGGAGGGTTTTCTGGTACTTACTCCAGCCTCCACCTGAGGGGAAAACAAGAATTCACTAGACACGTACACATGAAATGCCAAGCCAAGTGGAACAAAAGAATTAGTCCGGGAATTACGGTTGGAAAATTACCTAACTGATGGTGCACAGGGAATGTCATCACTATGTCCACTGTCTTTCTTTAGGACTAATCCCCCTGTGGCTTTGCCTGTCATTCAGGCTGAATCCAGAGAGAGAGAGAAAGAGAGAGAGATTCTACATAGGACACACTGCACCTCACCTTGCTGGGTCATTAGGGCTTCTTATTAGAATCAGGTTAACATGCAAAT
>JAOTRN010000009.1:10963711-10986819 GCA_028566695.1 Bagroides melapterus
ATTGCATATGGCTTTTGTTTGGATGTTCCCAAGAATTTTGCACAGTACTGTAAATAAAACAGCTGGTAGGTTTTACTTTATTTACAAGCATGTAAATATTCTTCTGTAAAGTTATTTAGTCATTCATTTTAGTGTATCTTTGTATGGAATGGTCTTGTACATAATAATGCCGACATCATAAACTTATATAACAAAATTTGTACTACAGATAATATTAAGACTTTTGCACAGTACTGTATGTGTATATATATATATATTAATTGAAAACAAAAAAGGGTGTTTTCATTTATTAGTGTGATAAATATTTAGTAATAACTTGCATGTTTTGTTTTGTTTTGACTTGATCTTCAGCCTTTATTAATGTAATATATATCTTAAGTTGTTTGGATCGCTTGTAAAAATTAGGAACATTGAAAGTTTTGAACCAGAATCAGTGAAGGACACAAAATTTAGACTGAAAGTTAGCTGCTTTATTAAGGTTTAACATTTAAAACAAAACCTAAAGCTCTTTGGCAAACTAACAAGGACACATGGAAACGTGGTGTTTCTTACCTCATAAATTTGTGACATGCGCTCTAGAAACTCTCTGAAGAATGGCCGCAACCGTACATACACCTTAAAAAGGAAAATAAAATACTTGCGTATTACAGATCAGCTCAATCATATTACAAAAAAAACAATCATGTTACAAGATTCTTGACTAACAGCTAACAATGCTTTGGAGTGTTGAAGTATATCTTAAAACTGTTTCCTTTTTTAAATTGTTCTTTTAATCAGAATTGCACATTTGACGTTAGGATCAACATTTCAAACCTTATTTTATACTGTTACAATACACACAAATTAAATTTAAGAAACATTTATTTGCAGGGCTTCAACATGAACACAAGAAATCAGATACTTAAAAGCATGAGTAGAGAAGAGTACTTTATTAATCAACAACGATTAAAAGAAGCTTGATGTTAATGACAGTCAATCATCAATCCAAAATTTGGATTTGACAGCACATTAACTTCTGATGTCAAGTTCCCAGTCTAAGCTGATGAACAGACACCAAACATGATGCTACCACCACCATGCTTCACAATGTGGATGGGAAATGAGGGTAATGAGAATTTTTGCATTACTGTCAAATGCAACACTTTGTGCCAAAGCCAAGACATTTAAATTTGGTCTCCAAATAGAATCTCAGACAAGTTAGCTTACACTTCGTTACAAAATGTGTTGATTTCTTTTAACCATTACTTGATATACTGAACCATTTGGTGTAAATTCATGGCATAAAAGACCAACTAAACATTTTAGTTTAGTGGAAAGGTTAACCAGTTGCTGGACACTTATACAAGGCTCTAGAAGGCTGGCAAGTACAACAACTACAAGTAATGTATACACAATGTTACCTGGTAAATGACATCTTGAAAAAGCACAGGAAATGTCAGTGCTGCATCCTCCAGCTCATTCAGGCTGCAGTGGACCAATGTCTCATCCTACAAATATAGAGTACAGCATCAACCAATAATCCCAGAGAGTCAGTTTAAACTCTGCCTTTCCCTTCTGAACAGAAGAAGTAATTCATGTTTTCTATCTATACAAAGAAAAACAAATCTACAATAATCAACAACAAAGAGTATTCTAAAACAGCAATCCTTTTAATCTAAACTCACCAGATCTAAGACGAGAGAGAACTCTGGAGTACTCCTGGTCTTCAGTGGAAGTGCTGGCTTGCGGGTAAGCTGCTCCTCAGTCAAAGGTGGAACATGCTTGATGAAGAAATAGCTGTGGGGGCCCAGAAATTAGACATATAGGCACAGTGGGGAAATATAGAGCAAATGAAGATTTAGCACTGACTGTTTTCCCCACTTACGGATCAAACACCTCCCAGTCTTCTTCATATGTCCCCTCTGCAGGGGGCGAGGTTGGAACATCCGGGTAATTGTTGTTGGATCCAACAACTATCAGAAACATAAAATGGCCCTGGTTTATTTTAGATATTTAACTAATGCATGGTCTAACCTTTGATTGCATTGTTTTTGTTTTAAATAATGGAATTTTTCTTTTTGTGCTTTTTTTTTTTTACCTGTCAAAGGTGGCATGTCTGCCTCAGTAACAATCTCCCCCTCTTCCTCAGCTGCATCTGTAGGCAGCAGAGGTCTTGGGTTTAGTGCTGGGTCAAATGTGATGTCTCTGCTACTGTCTGTGGTAGTGCTAGTAGGGGTCTCCTCCAGCTGTTCCATGTCCAGCTGCTTTACAATCTCCTCTGCCTCCACTGCCTGCCCTGGGGAGTCTGAGCCTGACGTAGCTAACATGGAAAAAAGGAAAAATTATTTAAAAACTGTGGCATTTGTGGGATTTATATGAATACTAACACTAAATGAGCTTCAAACCTCAGTCATGGATTCTGCAGAGTTGTTGCATAAGAAAGTTAAATATAATGTAAGACTTACAGATTAAAATGCACAGCATGTTATGTTTATAGCATGTGAATTAAATCACTATATGTAAAGTTAGTTCAACCTCACCAAATACATTCTCCTCAAATGGCATTTTAGCAAACAAAACATAAATAATAAATACTTTTAGAAATAGAGACTTAAGTGTTCATTTCTAAAAAAAAAAGTAATGTCTGACAATTTCAAAATCTAAGTCTAAAGTCTCTAGAGAACCTAATAGCTCTACCACAAGCCAACTAACTAAATGTCACTAAATGACTGACTTGGCACAGTTGACTAACATCAAATACAGCACATTGCAAGTAACATATTACAAATCAGTCATCAAACCCTTACAAGTAGTCCAAGTACCTTTGATTGTAATTAAACCAATTAAATTTAAGCCAAATACAAAGTATTTACACATGATTTGAAATAAATACAGTAGTCCAATATAAAGGGCTTTGCAACTGTTCATCACACGGCAGCTCACTATTCTAAAGAGGAGTCAAAGACCATAAGGTGCAAATATTTACTAATAACACTGAGGTAAAAAGCTTTCTGACCAATTACCATTTTTGTTGGCTGGTGAGAAGAAGTTGAAAACTGGAGAGAAGATGGTTCCTAGTAGGGTGGTGCGAGGTGGACTGCTGGGGGCTTCAGTCTGCACCTCCAACTTCCCATTGGGCTTCACCAATTTACTCTGACATGCAATGGTGTCTGAAAGAAGAGAATTAACAACTCATATTCTAGTCATCATCTGTGGAACACGGTTAAGTTAATCCAGTAGACCAAACTTGGAAAAAGAAAAAATACTGAGCCAATCAAACAAATAAATAAATACTGTCATTTAGCTACTCTAGTGTTGTAAACTTGATCCTGCATAGCTTCTGGAGCAGAACCTCTTTGCAGCTTGTCAGACTGCATACATTTAAGTAAATTACTTAGTTGAAGCAGATCATCTGAGACTAGATAAACATTAGGTCAGAAAAAGGAACGTTTCGTAGACCCATGTTCTGATTAGCAAACCGTTGACATGACTTGTTTATAAAGTAATAATACTACTAAAAAATGTCAATAAAGGAAATGTTTAGAGGACAAGTTGACAGAGGTAGGTTTTTAATTCTACCTTTGTCAACATGAAGCACCTCTATGAAACGAAACGACTTTAAATTGTCTTCTTTATAGCCATGAAATAAACTCCAGTAGTTAAGCATTAACTGCATAACATCGAATGCAGTTAGTACATCGAAAAAAGGTTCTTTGTATATTATACAGTGTAAACAAATTAAGTTTAAATTCCTTGTGTTTCAGTGGCAAAACTTTGTGCGGGATATATATTGTACAATACTTTAACTCACCTCCATTGGCAGGTCCTTTTCTGCGAGTTCTAGGGTTAGCTCTGCTGGACAGGTTCCCAGTGGGTGGGGTGGATGTGATCAAGTTACTGTCCGAATCACAATCCACACGGCTCCTCTTTGCAGGGGTACACTGCTCCACCTAATGTGAATAAAGTGCGCACATTTTTAATTATTAAATATTTTAAAGGAAAAAAAAACTGTACAGTATCCTCATAACTGTGACCAGTGTATGTACCCACCTTGACAGCATTACCCCTGATGAATCTCTTGATGGTGGAGAAGATGCCAGTGTCACTCTTCTGCATGGTGGCACCTCCGGAGGACCTGGTGTGTTCCACTTCAGAGTGCTTCCTCTTGGCCTTGGTTGTACGGGCAGGTGGGGTGGTGCTGCTTGGCTGCTGAGATGCTTTGCGCACTCTCAGCCTCATTGTCCCAAAAGTCACATGTAAGACTGCAAGACAAAAAGATCACCAAATTGAAACACCACATATTTTCAAACATACGATGATGGACTTCATTATATTAACAAATGAACTGACATTTAAAAAAATTTATTCATTCTTGTAATGACATTTTGAGGGGGAAAAAACTTTTCATCGTCATCAGTTCCATTTTAGGAAACGTCTGATTTGTTTTCTATATTTTCTAAATTCTGTTTGATTACCTGCTCAAACAGTTCCATGTCCAAAGTTTTGATTCACGCTAATGCCGCATTCAACTTACTTTGGAAGTTAGTCATTGGAACCCGATTTGATTAATTTTGACTTCCAGCATTCAAACTACAAAACAGGGAACACAGATGTCATCATATCCGTCTTCTGTTCACCCAACTAAATCTGATGAGTGATTTATAATTACCTCTTCAAAACGGCACACTGTACAGGCAAGGTTTTAAATTTAACAAGCTAATGGTGATGCTCTGTTTAGTATTCGTGCTGCAAGCAACACTGATTGAACATCACTTGCTGAACTTGGGAGTAAGGAGTATATTACAAATATTTCAATAGCAGTATATGTATGTGTGTGTGTATAGAGTTGTGTGTCAGTGTGGAGTTTTGCTATAATGGGCAGTAGCTCAGTGTGTCAGATATTATTGGTTTGTAGTAAAGTAAAATCAAAACAGCAGCATAACACCCGACTAGTACTCGAATAGTGGACAAAGTGGGCGGGGTGAAAACATGTCTCCTTGGTTAGCGCCTAGCTATTGCCTGTATGATGCTAAAGCTAAGATTCTATTTAAACAACTATGATTAGCTCTATTTATTTTAATACTCTATACCAAACAACAAGGCCCAGTTCATGTCCATAATAACAGAACTCCAACGAAGTATGTGAGCTAACAATGCCGTTAGCTAGCGACTTTATGAATATGATTGGTTAGCTAGTTAGCTGCTATCTCACCGCGTAATTAGCCTGCGTTAGCCATATGAACATTTCAAAAACAACTGTTTGTTTATCACGTGGTTTCTGGTATTCAGTAAAGCATTTTCTAATTGTGCGCTCAATTGTTACTTAAACGCCCATTATGAAAATCACGACAGAGATCATTTCCCGACAATACATTTTCCGAGCCTATATTTGAAATAGCGACGCTACTAATGCTAATGGGCTAGCGATTAGTTGGCTGTTCAAATTCCAGCTGTGTCGCGACATTGCTGGCTGCTGCGCCGCGAGAGCTTTGTCATGTTCATTCTCGCACTGGGGCAACAAACGGCAATCACGGACACGTCTAAAATTTCGCTAACGGATTTTTTCTCAGATAAACGTCGGCTTTCCATCCTGCCAGAGCTAACGAGCTGTCTTACACGAACCGTGCAAAGGCGTGAAGACGCGAGATTTGAAAGCACACTGCAGCCGTGGCCGCACGGTTACGCTTTTCTGCACGACAGCGCAAGCGCTGCCAAAACACTCTACCATTTAACGCGTTACTTACATGCCAAGGGTTACACCAGTACAATCCTGCAGTGGCTGTGGATGGAGCCACTACGGCGGAGACCGCTAGAAAAGTCTCTGTCCTTCACGCGTCTGTCCAGTATGAGTCACGGAACGACACATACCTCTCCCACTGCTTCTTGGGACGCCATTTCCCGCCTCCTCACCGAGACACTCTTGAAAGAACCCGGATGATAATGAACGCACCGTCTTGCGCATGAGCAAAACTTTACTTCAGCGCAGCTCTGAGCAATATCTCTCTCTCTCTCTCTCTCTCTCTCTCTCTCTCTCTCACTCTCACTCACACACACAAAGCTAATCTACTCATGTTTAGACTGTGTTATATTTACACATACTAATAATACGTATATGAGTAATACATGTATATGATATGACATCCACTGTATTATTATCGCTTAAAAACATCGAAGCGACCGGTTCAATAAAAATGATATAGATGTGGAAAATGAGATATCAGTATCGATGATAGCTAAGATGTCAAATAATGCCGTTAGTTCGCAGTAATTGTGGCTGTATGATGGAATTTTCTTGAGACGTCATAGATAAAGTTTTAATTTTTCAGTTTGACATAAAATACAAACTGCAGGTTTCAAGTAAAGTACCATGACTAAATTCTGTAAGGAATAAAACATCATTCATTCATTCATTCATTCATTCATTCATATTGGGGTTAGGGTGCAATGAATGAGAATTTCCCCAGAGGGCCCAGTCCTTGTACAGAGCAACATGCACACATTCACACTAAGTGAAATTTATTGTGGCCAATCTGCCCACCTGAATATTTTTGAAAAGTAGGAGGGAACCCATGCAGACACAGAAAGAAGTTCAATTTCTGTACAGACCTGACCTCTGAGGACTCTAGAGCTGTGATGGCAACAGTCAAGTTTTATTCCTCTTATACAACAACAGGGCTGTAGTAGTAATGATCAGGTATTTATTAAAGAACACAAATGGTAGTTTTATTTTTAGTTTATTGTGTTATTTCCTTTCATCACGTATGGTAGAAAAGCTACAATTGTTCCCTCAATGGCCACTTTTTATACTTTTGAAGTTAATACAATATAAAAATGCTTTTCATTGTTGCCAAGAAAACAAAAAGCACTCTGTTCTGGAGACTTTCATGTTCAAAAAATTAATCAATTACAGCCAGTGAATCTGAGCTTCTGTTATAGAAAATGAATCAGCTAAGCAGTCAGAATTTAACAGTGCTGTGTTATGTTGCTTTAAACACGGCATTCATCTCCATTTCTTAAAAAATACAGTTAAAAATATTCCTACAGTAAAATGTTCACACTGGAAATAGCGTATGCAGTTTCTGAAATATACCTGCACAAATGTGCAACTTTTCTTTCTTTTTTTATTAATTGTGTATTCAAAGGTTAAAATGTCAACACAAAGGATATGTAGAATGTGCTAAGATTGTGTATTCCTTTTGAGTGATTTCTGGCAGCCTCTATTTCATCCCAAGGTGCATGATTTTTCTGTATGGTCCTGGGCCTCCCCAAAGTCCCCTTTAAGAACAAAAACAATAAATTAGAGCCACATACCAAACAAAAGATAACACAAAAGTTTTATCTAACACAGAGTGAACAGAACTCACTTGAGAAGACCATGCCAGTAGATTTGAGGCATTATGTCAACTTTCATATGATACATGATTCTGCTTTCTTTGCCCTGATCTACTGGAAAAGTCTCCAGAGGTTGTCCGTTATAGTCAAACTCAGCCAAGATGACTGTCTTGTAGCTGGTCACCAAAGGGCAAGAGGTATAGCCATCATACTGTGAAGAGGTAAAAAAAAAAATTCAAAAGTGCATTTATATAGCCACAATTGGTGAATTAGGCCAAACTTCTTAAACTGAGGCTTACTGTATAACTCGTTCATGCTCACCTTTTTGTCAGGCTTGTCTTTTTTCATCACTTTGGTAATGGTCCTATCAAGGACAGCCGATTGTGCAGCTAATAAAAAGACACAGCATTAATCAATATACAGAAATAGCTATTACTAATTTTTTTTAACTGGACTAAAAAAATTGTCAAATGATTTGAGGCAACAATGCCCATTCAATCACACTTCTCTGTTCACACACATCTATTGCTCAATCCCAGTGATTAATGTGATTAAATCATACTCTACATAATCACATAATGATTTAATGTGATTAAATCATACTCTACTACTACTCTACTACTACATTAGTAGAGTATGATTTACAGAAGAGGCAAGATTGATCTATACCTTACCTACAGCAGCTGCAGTTTTGGAAGTTGGAAGATTGGTGCAGTCCCCAATTCCAAAGACGTTATTGTATGTATTATGCTGAAGGGTCTCTTTATTTACATTAAGCCAGCCATTTCCATCCTCCAACAAAGATCCCTTAAGCACTGCTGGTGGTCCCATAGGAGGGGTAACATGGAGCATCTCATACTACGCACATATTGGACAAGACATCTTAAAAGAGAAGAAACACATAGTTACTCTTATGTTGAATCAACCAACACGGATCTCTTACCTCAAAAACCTTTGTTTCTCCAGGTTTATCAAGGTTTTCAAATACTGCTTCCTGCTTGTCAGCTCGGACCTCTATAAGGTTGTGTCTGAGGTTAACATTCAGATCCCGACTTTTCACAATTTCCCAGAGTGAATCAGCATATTTCTTAACACCAAACAACACAGGCAATGATGTGTTGTAAATGATGTTGGCTTTCGACCGTTTTCCTGTCTTACAAAAGAAATTTTGTAACAGTCATTACTCACGAACATAATGTTCAGATTTTATGTCTACTTTCTCTACATACACTCATGTATAAAAACCTTTCTCATGTAGGAATCGGAAAGGTACATGATCTTCTGAGGAGCTCCTCCACACTTCACAGGAGTGTTGGGATAGGTAAACACAGCATTTCCCTCCTTGAAATTCTGTAATGCTTTCCACGTCTTCTCCACTGTTGCCCGGGAATAATTTGATCCAATCTTTGGATATTCAAAACCTTCTGGAAGTCCTTTAATCTGAAATCCAAAAAAATTAGAAGTAGTAGTTAATTAGAATGGAATTCCAAAAATAGTGATGGGCTGATAAGCATTATTTTTTACAGTGGGCTAAATTGAACTTAAACTGTGCTCACTATAGGAATAATGCTAGCTAATGATTAGCACAGAATCCTTTTATATTATTGATGGGGTGTTCATTGTCTTATGCTGGTGTGCTTTGTATTTTACATAAATGTGTTTTGCATGTTAATGAAGTTGAATGTTACACTTATCGCAAGTCCTAAATGTTACTGGAGTGTTTTGTTTTATATGGAAAACAACATGTATAAAATGGGTATGGACAATATATTGCCCTATAACAGTATGTGCTTATGTGCTGAATATATGCTTTAAGTATATTTGATGTTATTGTTCTGTATAATTTCCAGTCTTATTAAGGACTTATTAGCATTGTGATATACAGGGTAATTATGCAAACATCAACTGTTAAGTGCTTTAAAAGTAATTTTAATTATTAACAACAACTAACTCTGCTCGAAAGAAAAGTAAGCAAATTACATCCTATAATGCATTTTCTGTAATAGAAAAAGTACCTTCTCATAGTGCAGCTGGAGGCCCAGAGCTACAATCAGGTAGTCATAGGAAATCTAAGAAGAGATATAATATAGAGTCAACTACATTCTGTTTACACACTCTGGAGCAGGTTTGTCAGCTGGCTGTGTTTGCCAGAATGATCATAACATTGTTCACAGTGTCAAATCACATCTATTCCCAATGACTAATTTACTTTCCAGCACAGATCCAATAAATACTGGTGACCAGCCACACCTAAAATCCTTATTGCTTAGCAATAAACCTGATGCAATATCATGGTTCCTTCTTACTGTTAGTTGTGCAAATCTTAACTACAAATCGTTTCTTACTTCTTTCCCAGACTCTGTGAAGACAGTGTTGTTTTTAGGGTCAATCTTCATGACTCTGGACTTGACCCATTTGACTCCAGAGGGCATCACACTGGCAGTAGAACGTCCAGATGCACTAACAGTTTTTGATCCTGCTCCTACTAATGTCCACATGGGCTGGTAATAATGCATCTGTAACAAAACCAAAAATATGAAGATGAGTCATATCACAAAAAAGCTGAACACAACATTATTTGTTACAAGCAAATTGTAAAGGGTGACAGAAATTAAAATTATTCTAATATAGTGAGTATTGTACATCTAATTTTGAAGTTAGAGACTCTAAAGTAGTAAGCATTCTACAGATGCAATAAAAATTCCTTTCCTTTGTAGTAATCCTGACTGACATGGGTCCTGTCTAGGGCAGGGCAATAAGAAGTGGATACTGTGATAAAGTATGTCTTATTAGGCTGTTCTGACATATGGGTATCATCAGTACTGCTGTACTCATGACTATCTCCACCCACAAAAACCCATATTTTTAAAATAAAATGTATATTTTTAGCTCTTAACAAGTCTAAAAATCATGGTTCATACTGTGTACTGTGAAAATAATTAAAAAATTCTGAAAGTACCAGAATATGATATTATTTAATCATATCACCCAGCCAATAAAACATACTCACTCAGGACCCAGGCAGTGCCCACTTATTTTGAGTGTTATTTAAATCCCATTATTTCCATTTGAGAGCCATTTTATGGTTAAAGCTCTTAAATGTAATTGATCAACCAGCGGCTTTGAGTGTAATCTGCCCTACTTGCAAATCACTGTGGATGAAATCAATCTATAAAAATGAGTATACTATATTTCCAGATATTTTCACAAGAAAATAAGGGTATAAAACTGTTTAAAGGCTATAGAACACCATACTTCGCTGGGCTCCACAATAGCCACATGCTCTGCGCCGACTTTCCTTTTCATACGGGCTCCCATCGCAATACCACCACTGCCACCTCCAAGCACCACAATCTTATAATGCTCCTTGGAGGACAATCCATTGCTGGTGTGGAAGTGGGACCTCACAGAGTAAAGAAGTCTGTTACATTTTCTAACCAGAGCTGCTTGTGAAGTTAAGGCAGATGCCATGATCCTGCAAAACAAAAATAGGCAAAGACAAGTAAAAACTTGTGCTAGATGAAGAGCTAATGAGAGAAAAGGGCATGTTGATTTCCTGTCCACAAAAGGGTTTACAAAAGGGTCCATTTTCATTCCTTGAGTTTTGACACGTTTTGTGACTCATTTGTGACTCAGGTGTGCAGTTTACACTTCTAAGACATTTTTCTCTGTTTGAATGCTGAGTCACCATGATCTGCAATGCCAAAATGAAGATCACCCAATGAAGGCATGGGTTTTATAACCTAACATAAGCTATATAATGTATGAGCAGATCAAATTAGAGTTCATATGGATATTCTTATATTGCATATATACATAAAGCAAGTGGTGTAGTCATTTCAGTTATTTTGTCAAAAAACATTTTGGGAAGAAAGCAAAGCATATTCGATTTAGACTAACAAGCTTTAAACCCTTAATTCATTCTACCTCTCCTTCACTTCCCCCAGGTACCCAGGCATTAAGGCAGCTTGTGTCCTCATTTAAACCAGCTTTAGAGACAGAAATCAACAGTAACAAGTAGCAGTCTGTAAGCTGTGTTTAAAACATCACGTTACTATGTCACGTTGTAATGGGACGCAGACATAGATTCCATTTGGAGAACCATACAAAGCATTTGTATTTTCTCGACACTATGTCACAAAAAAATGAGCTGCGTTTTAATGTACGGCCAATGTATTGCGATATTTGCTGTAAAGTTAATGACACTTTGATACTTAACCCAAACACCTGTTTATTTATCCAACGCAAAATAACTTAGTCCAGAGTGTCTACTAATGTAACGTTCGTTTACCTTATGTGGGTTAATGAGGACAGGATCGTCTCAGCTACTGTGCAGCTCCACTCAGTTCCTGTTTACTTTGCTCTATGTACTGTACTGCGCTTCTAATGAAATGCCCTTAGCGAACGAATCGACTCTTTGAACCGGCTCTTTTAGGTCAAAGTTGGGAGTCGATTCTCATGTCTACCTAGCCGGAATGTGAAGTTACGTTTGTGCCATAGAGAGTTAATTTTTCAAATAATCAATATTCACAAGCAAAATTTGATTTTCAAAGTTGATTTTTTCTGATTCGCGCATTCATTTTGCCCTAATTATTTTCGACTTTTTAAAAATGTTATTTATTTATTTATTGCTTCTGGAATATCATTACTGCTTTTTTTATTTCTGACATCTCATAACTTTTTTAAGGGGTCTCAAAATTCTGCTGTGTGGAGTGGGAGGTATTCTGAACGCCCACTTCAAAAATATCTCAAAAATCAAACATCAGTAGACCAATAGAGTTTGCGTGAATGCATTCTTCTTAGATCCACCCCTCCGTGAGACACGTGACAAGAGTCAGATGCAAAAGAAAAATAGAAGAAGCAGAATAATTTCAAAAGCAAGATCCGCATCTAGAAAATAACATCAACAACCACAATAATAATAGTAACGACAAAAATATAATAATAATAATAATAATAATAATGTAAATAATAATAATAATAATAATAATAATAATAATAATAATAATAATAATGCTGGCAAATCGAGAATGTATGAGGAAAAAGAGGAAAAAGTTTGACATCGGGTATTCTTGCTGGGGTACTCCTGTTTCTACAGCCTTGTTGTTTACTGCATGTTCATGTCAAACCAGTTTCATATCAAACCCTAATAGCCCAAACTAAAATGGTGTCTGTATTATTTTCTTTGTTTTAATGTATGTAGGTCTTCAAGGACATCATCATTTAACAATACTATGAGACTGGTACAATATGCGGTTACATTGACTGGCAGAGGAAAAGGCTTTTGGTTTTAGTAAATGGTAATGTGGGTAAGCCAGTGACCTTCAGTTTCATACCCTCTAGCAAACTAATCACGTGGTTTAGTTCGTCACACTAACTTTGTATTAACTGGCATAACCAGAAAAATCTTAATGTCCTTTTTAAATCTATTGACATGCTTTAGAATGTAAAGTTAAATACTTTCTGGGGGCCATTGTAAATTAATCAATACATTTTCTAATAAATATATGTATTTTCAAACAGGCTCAACAGGTTATATTATTGTATTTCGCTTAAGTGTAAAATCATGTTATGATGAGTACATGTGCACAAACAAAATGTGTTCCAGACAGCAAAAGATTATTTCTGCGTTATAAAAATGAATGTTATAATATGTCGCCGCTAGATGGCGATTTTTACTTAAGAACATCTCAATTCTGCTATAAGAATCTTTGTGCACAATATAGTCAAATTTGGTTCAGTTAAAATAAATTTGAGTCTAATGTCTGCTGTCTTCAATTTTTTCTTTCTATTTTCCATTAATATGGCATTGCTAAATTAGAGAAAAATGATGAAAAGTAGGTATTTTTCTAAATTGTTCTTGTTTTTAGGGCTAATAAAGAAAGCTGATCGCAATTGTCGTATTTGATATTGTTGATATTTTCTCCTATTGAACTCCGTTCTAGCCGCACTAGAAAAATCCCTCTAACGTCAACTCGGCACACAACTATCAGAGGAATAGTGAAAATACAGCACCAACCAACAAACTAGCACCCGAATCCCTAAGCACATCACATCTATTTCAGTATAAATGTATTCAATATTTTTCAAGTTTGAGTTTTCATTTAAAGTCATACATCCGAAGAATGAAGAGTTTGAGTTGTTATTGTAACTCAGTAGTTTCCGTATTATCAACGGGTATCGTTTTGAAGCAAAGGTGTTAGTCATGGTCCATAGGGAAAATGTGCTGCAACATTTGTGTGTGTGTGTGTGTGTGTGTGTGTGTTAGGGGTGTTGTTTTTTAATATATATTGCTGGTCCAAATGTCTCACTGTTTTGGACTTAAAGGGGTTTTGGCGGGATCCCATGATGATTTCTCTTATTACATAACATTTACCTTACATTTTTTCCTGGTTCCGTTAAATAGCCTCATGTTTGTTTCATCTTTCTTTATTGTGAAAAGCGTAATACAATTAAAGCAATTTGCGTCCTTTACCAATAGACAGTAACATTTAGAATAACATGACAAATGACCAAATCTTACCATCAAACCTACCTTTTAAAAGAGAGGCAAATTTGTATGATTAATTAACAGTGTAAAATAATTAGGTATCAATTAACGGAAGGTCTTCACAAGGACAGTAAGACAAACGCGCGCGTGCGCCTGTGTGTGTGTTTCAAAGAGAGAGAGAGAGAGAGAGAGAGAGAGAACGATTCCACTTGTATATGTGGATAAGGACACCGGAGCAGCAGCAGCATGTCTGCGCTTGAATGGAGCATGTTTTTGGTAAAATGCTTTGCTTTCTCTTTACGTCAGTCTGTGTAAATCTTGCGTGTCTGTGTGTAAACTCATGTTTATACAGTGGAAATGGGAATCGTAGGCGATATGCTCGGCGGCGATTAAGTATAATGAATTCAGTGTAGAGGAGGCTGCGCTGTATCGCTGCGTTATTCTCCTGTACGGTCCTTATGTGTTTGATGCTGAAGAGGCTGAAGAGTACAGCAGGTACATATACATACATACATACATACATACATACATACATACAAATGTATACTCCTTAAAGCTAGAAAGCGAAATGACTTAAAAAGATGTAAGAGCAGTCTACTATTGGTGTTCACAAAATGTATGTTTACAGCTTCACCTATATGCAGATGAATGTTATTTAAATTGACACCACGGCTTTGTTTATGTGGAATGTTGTTGTTGAGGTGCCATGACGAAAACCACCGATAACTGATGACGCTGTTCATCAACCTAGCATGGTTACTAGATTAGCTTATTCTAATCTAATATTGTGAACTTCTTAAATGGATCTGTCAAATATATAATCTTGTGAAATAAGACATCATTAGGTGCGCGCACACACACACACACACACACACACACACAAACACACACACAGTATATATAGGTTATCCTTTGATCCATTGCTTGTCTATTTGTCTACCTTTGCATAACATCTAAACAATAATGCAAAGTCACTGTATGAAGTGAAATGAATGCCATTTAAATCTTCTTTGGGCTTATGTGTTTACTTACCATTTTATTCCCAGACCTGCAGTGTCTCTGAGAGTCACTGGGTTTCTATTGGCTGCAGGTCCACTGGGTTCTCATTAAGGAGAGCTCTCCAGTACCCAGTGCTGAGTACATCTCTGAAGGACAATTATTCAGCATAATAATCAGCATGCGATATTAAATATCTCATACCGTGGATGTCCTCCAAATAAATGGAGCTCTTTCTGTTTATTGTGGATAATCAGTTCACTGGCCCATCGCTGAATATTGAGAAATGTGTGCAAGCTTAGGCTTGGTTTTGTTCACTTCAGCTCTTCTCTTAATCATCCAGGATTTGATGGCGTGTTTTGACTTACATTCTTCACTCTTGTAACCTAATACCTTTTTATGAGTTTTCCTGTCTGGTTACTTTATGCTAATTACAGATTAATTAATAACTAAATTACCTAGAGAAAATTTAAATGGTTACAAATTAAAATCCAAATTTACCACTGGATTTTGCACAATGTTCATTAAAATTTTGCTCCTAAATTCATTGAGAATATATGTTCATGTTTATGTTGTTTTCTAGATGAATCCTTAAGAACAGTTGGAGGTAGTCTGATGTTATGGCAGTTTCGAAGAAGAACATTTGCATTGGTAAGAGATAATATTAATATCTCTATTGATTTCACTGTATACTTGTAAATATATATTCCTATAAATTTGTTGAATTTATTTATTAAATGAGTAAATTTTGAAGTATTATTAACGTTTTTCTCTTGGGTAGTTAATATATACATATACATCACAGACTGTTTGTAGTCCAGTATCTATTAAGCTCTCTGTCTGTTTTAGTTGAGGTCATTTCATTTCAGGTCTTGTTGCCTGGAAACCTTGGTGCCACTTTCTGAAGATGTTCATGGCACATACAAACGAGAAATCTCATGATATACAGCCACGTCCGTAATCAATCCTTATCAAACAAGGCACATGTAGAACACATCTATGAATACTACTGACTAGCTATTTATTGCATACACTTCTGCTCTGCAGAGATAATCTGGAGTGTCTTCTTCTGGGATAATTCTTTGTGTGATCATAAGTGTTGTGAAGGACTAAGGCAATGTGTGTGTGTGTGTGTGTGTGTGTGTGTGTGTGCGCATCTCTCCTTTATGCATGCCGGCACATTTCTTAATGGTGGGAGGGAATAAGTAACAGGAACTCTCCAGTGACGCAAGGCTTTGTCTTTGAGACCTTGTGTAAACCAGAGATCATTAAGTTATTCACTCTTCACACACTGGAATAAGAATGTATACATGTGTTCACTTTTACACACATAATACTTTGCGGTTATTTGGAGGTCAAGGTTGTGGATGACAGAAATGGACATAAAGGTCAAACCTGCAGGTGATATTCTCTGAGTTACATTTTTGTTGGCTCACTCACTGCGGGTTTGTACTTGGTGAGATCCGATACAACTTTGTATTATTTTAGGATGTTAAATGCAAGGATTTAAAAAAAAGGTTGGCTGATTGACAAACATTGTGGTGTATAAGTATGACGCAAAGGTTGCTTGCTTTTGAATCTTAAAATAAAAGAGTTTTCTGCTGTTAGATATTTACTTGAGAGGAGAAAGTGTTGCTTACTGATATGTTCATCATCTAGATGTAGTCATCTTTTAAATAATCTTTGTGCTATATGACTCAAAAAATACTAATTTTGGTGGAAATTTTTGGTAAATTTTTTTTGGAATGTACATTTACAAAATTGATGTCTGGATGTTGGTAGTATGCATCAGATACTGGCTACACAGTTATATTTCATGATCAGTCTGTTATTTTATAAATTGTTATCAAGACCGTGCTGGTGATTATGTCTGTACTGTGGATTTGGAAACAAATACTAACCAAAGGTGTAAACAGATCAGACGAGTCCAACTAAACACTGTTTAATAATTAACACTTGGTGGCACCTGCTTTGAAAGACTAATTCCATTATCAATTGTACTGAGGGTTTGCTTGGGGGATATTTCAAACTTATATTCATGTTTTAAACTATCAGTTGTAACTATGCAATAGCTGTATGTACTCGAAATAATGCTGTTCTTTGATAAAGGGGTGATTGTTGAGGAATTGGAGCATTCACAGTGCCACAGTTTTGAGGTTGCAGTAACATTAGTGTAATATGAAACTGTTTATATTTTAAGAACTCTCCAGCAGGATTCCTGTTAAAGCATTTTAGAGGTTAGGGCTTGACATTATGCGATTGTCAGCAGAAATGTGCTAAATTTGAATCAATATAGAGTCATTACTACACACTGTTTTACTTTACTTAAAACTTCACTTTGGCCTGCATGAGGATTTTTGACTTTAAATTATTTTGCCACCTGGACATATTTTTATTTTAAAGCTTAATTCTGGACAGTTTTATATTTGAGATAACATGCATGTGCTTGTGAAATTAACTTGGTTGTTATTTTTTTTATATTTATAATGGCAAAATGATGCACTTATAAGACTAGACAGCACAGCACCCTGCTGTTCACACTGTTCTCAATGATTAGCCATAGTCTAATGGTAATTACTTTACACCCCCTGGGTTTTGGCATTCCACAGCAATGGCTAAGGTTAACACGTCTCTGTCTGTTAGACATTCAGGCAAGTGCAGGCAATGTCCTTTTCATTCAGTAGTGAAGACTGAAGCGATTTGAATACTTGTATAATTATCTGCCCAAGAGAAATGCTGATGCCACACATATAAATGTGTGTAGATGATTGGTATGATTAGTGTGTAGTGATACGCTTAGGTGGTATACAGTGGGATTTGAACTGTACTAATTAGGACAGTTTGAGATGGGATTATTGGCTGATTGACCACCCTTGTTTGTGCTGTATAAGAATGACAGTGCAGGCAGACAATGGCGGACAGATGGCTGTGGACGTTAGTGCCATGGAGAGGAGGCTGGAACCTGCGCTCCAAAGCGCATGGACAAGGTAGTGCTGTATGGGTTCATGGGAGTGGAGAGAAATAAACAAGACACATGGTTTATTCCTACGTATCTCTTTGTGGGTTCTATGATAAAAGTACTGCTTATAGGCATGTAAACACTTGGGAGTTTGTGACTAGGAGAAAGACAGAGAAAAACAACTAAAGGAGAACAGGATTAATGCTTGTTATAACTGATGTTGGATTTTGGTTTCATAACAACACTATCCATTTTTATATAATCACTGCAAAGGACTTGGATCAAGAATTTGAATTGAAGTGGGTTAAATACTGTATTAGACAGTGGAAACAATGCCAGAGGGACTGTGTTAAATTGTATTTTTTTTGTTAGAAAATACTGTCTTAATTACATGTCTTTTTCTCTTTATAATTTTCTTCTTTAAAGAAGAGGAACGCCATGTTAGAGCCAATGATCGTGACTACAATGAGAAGTTCAGTTATGCTGTAAGTCATTTCCCATCTTACAATGCTTACCCTGCTTACAATCTTTACCTCCATACTGTACTCTTGTTTAAAAGATTTAGTAGAAGTCAGTAAAACAAAAGTGAGTATACCCTGTGATTTAATTTCCAGTTGAAGTCTAAATGTTAAATATACTGTACAAGCCTTTCGTATGGGAATTACAATGATGTGATTATTAAAAGGACAAATAAAAGGAATGTTGGTCAAATTCTAAATGTAAGCTAATACACAATATACACAGCAGTAATTAGGAAATATCAGGAGTCACCAAAACGCCGCAACAACAGTTTTGAAAGTGTGTGTTCCTCATTTACTTTACAATTCAAACAATGAGTTCACAGACAGTGTATTGAACCTACACAAGAACACATAACAAATAAGCAGAGAATTACAAGACTAATGTTTTACAGAAAGCATGAGAAGAAGCTTGATTAATATTGGTAGAATATTGTCTGGTTTGATGAAATGAAGATAAACTTGTTTGGATCAGATGGGATCCAGTATGGTTGGAGAGATCCTGGGGCAAAATGTTTTGCATCACTGTACATGAGGATGAAGTATTCTACTATGGGGCTTCATGAATTCAGCAGGCATAGAGGAGATGCCTTTTTTAGTTGGCATCATGAATGCTACTAAATGTAAAGATCAGAGGTTTTAAAGAAACCGTCATCTGCCCAGGTATACCACCTGAGCTGAACCTTCATAGAACATCTTAGAGAACCTCAAATCAGAAAGTAGAGGAGTGTAAGCCCTCTGCAAGGAAAAGCTGAAAAGCATAATCAGTGAAAAAAAAAAGACAGAATATTTCTCCATTTGTGCTACAGTAGTTTCACTTAGCTTTAATCTTTGACTAAAGCCAAATAAAGTCAAATGTCATATTAAGCAGGGGTGTGTTTACTTTTGTTGTATACTGACTTTATGTGATAATGATGAGATAGATAGTCTCCAGCATTCCTAGAATAAGCCACATATAATTTAGTGCATGATTAAAAGTGATTAAGTCTTATTACTTATATCAACATAGATTTTTTTTGCTGTAATGATTTATTTTTTCTTCTCCAGGACAATCATATCAAGACAGCAAAGTATACCTTCTATACCTTTCTACCTATTAACTTGTTTGAGCAGTTTCAGCGGTTTGCCAACGCATACTTCTTTGTTCTGCTTATTCTACAGGTATGTTTTCTTAAAATCTTTTTATTGCAATTTTTTTGCCGTTTTTATTGCGGCTAAAACAATGATACTCAAACCCAGTTTTATCTGTTTTACATTTTTTGCATTTAATTCCTTAAATAATTATTAAGCTCTTGCTAATTAATTAATTATAATTAATTAATAATGTTTCTGTTTGATTCTCTGTTAATAGCTGATCCCCGAGATCTCCTCTCTGTCCTGGTTCACCACTATTGTGCCTTTGGTGTTGGTACTGACTATCACTGCTGTAAAAGATGCTACTGATGACTATGTGAGCATCTGTTCTGTGTGCACTGTATATAAAAAAGCTCGGATTAATCTCTGCATGTTCTTCCTGTGTCCTTTTCGGTTACTGACAATTACCCCAAAACATGAATTGGTGAACTGTCAAAATTGGCTCAATCTGTGAATGTGTGTGTGTGTACAATTGAGTGTCTTACCATCTACAGTGTATTCAAGGCTCTGTATCTGCTGAAGATGAATGAATGTTAGTCATACTTTGTGTTACACCACACTGTTTTCCACAGCATCCTGTTGCATTATATTATAATATATATCAAATTGATTATATCGTTTTTATTTCCCAGAGTGCTGTACAATGCATTTCCCCACACCACACAGACCCCACTTTTTTTATACTTATCATGTAAACCACCTTTTTAATTTAGTACACTTCTACTGAACTTCCTTAGCTTCATTAGATTTTCATTAGAAGTAATTTTTCACTTGTGTTCCAGTTCCGCCATAAAAGTGATCAGCAAGTCAACACACGCCAGTCTCAGGTACTCATCAAGGGAATGTAAGTCATCATTTTTAATGCTTTTTTTATCATGTTATCAACTAAGATACTTAATTTAAAGAATTGTGATGAGTCCTAGCTAGAGAAAATGTCTTGTTTCTTTGTTATTCTGCAGGCTACAGAATGAGAAATGGATGAATGTTAGGGTTGGAGACATTATAAAACTTGAGAACAACCAGTTTGTTGCTGTAAGTGTCTGTCATTCGGAAATGTGCTAAAAAAATTCAATGGATTTGAAATGAATACCTTTCATTATGTTATTGAGCATTCATGTCAAATATAAATGAAATCAACGTTTGCCTGAGATGTTACTGTAGCATTGGAAATAGGCCACTAACGTGTCTCATATGAACTTATATGCTGAATGACATCAGAAGTGGCACTATGAAAGCCTTACTGGAGTGCTTGATTGATTTGTCCACACATTTCTCTGTGTTTTTTGTGGGATCGATAGGCTGATCTGCTCCTGCTCTCCAGCAGTGAGCCCTATGGGCTGTGCTATATTGAAACAGCAGAGTTAGATGGGTAAGAGTATGTTAACAAGGCACATTAATGATTGCTGAAGGATTTAGTGTCTAATGCCTTCCAGCTTCTCCTTTATAGTATATTATTATACTCCCATCACCTGTGTAAAAAAGCTTCTTCATGGATTTTGGTTTTAACAGAGAGACAAACCTGAAGGTGCGCCAAGCTTTGACTGTAACCTCAGACCTCGGAGCAGACGTTGCCAAGCTTGCAGAATTTGATGGTATTTCCGAACATGAGTAGCGCACTATCATTACAGATGTACTTTCAAGATGAGCTCACACACAGGAGCTATTCTTAGTTCTCACATTGATTAGATTTAGTGTATGTCTAGCACTGATAGTTGTATGATTGTAGGTAGCGTGAAGGTGCCATATCAAACTTTCTTCAGTGAGCTTTTGATTGTGATAGATTTCTGTATGCCAGTGTAAAGTACTGTAGACTCCTGAAACATTTTATGTTGTGTTTATACACTTATTATCCACGTTATTAGGAATACCACAGGAATTGTACATTCATACAGTTATGCAGATTTGT
This sequence comes from Bagroides melapterus, assembly GCA_028566695.1. Classification (NCBI taxonomy): domain Eukaryota; kingdom Metazoa; phylum Chordata; class Actinopteri; order Siluriformes; family Bagridae; genus Bagroides; species Bagroides melapterus. The sequence continues at coordinate 10,985,026 of JAOTRN010000009.1, forward strand.
CTGTGAAAATCCTGGGAGATCAGCAGTTTCTGAAATACACAAACCAGCCCATCTGGCACCAACATCCATGCCCTATTCTGATATTTGATGTGAACTTTAACTGATGCTCTTGATCTGTATCTGCATGAGTTCATTCATAGTGCTTGAATAATATGATAACTGCATACATGAGCAGGTGCTCAGATGGTCCTAATAAAGTGGATGGTGAGTGTATATGTCAGATGTATGTAAGTTAGCACGCATACATGTTTGTGAAAAGGTGCACAAAGGAACTTAAAGAGCACAGTTATTCCATGGTGTACATGTATGTTGTTGGTATGTATACAATACCTGACAGTTTACTGATTTAACATTGTGTTTCAGGAGAAGTTATATGTGAGCCTCCTAATAATAAACTGGATAGATTCGCTGGGACTCTGTACTGGAAAGACAATAAATATCCCTTGGACAATGAGAAAATGTTGCTGAGAGGGTGTATTCTAAGAAACACTGAGTGGTGCTTTGGTCTGGTCATCTTTGCTGGTACTTTTCCTTTTTTGTGATCATTTAAGTACTTCCAAATGCCTTTAGATCTAGTCTCCTATAAAGCCACATTGTAATAGTAATTAGGATTTATTTATTAATATATAATCAGTAACAGTGATTGGTGGTGTGCGCCTAAATTGGACTTTGTGTATGTGTGTGTTGTATTATAAGGGCTCCAAACTAAACTGATGCAGAACTGTGGGAGGACAAAATTCAAAAGGACCAGCATTGACAAGCTGATGAACACTTTAGTACTGTGGGTGAGTACTTTATATGCAGGGTTTTGTCTGAATTACTCATCATTCTAGACATGAATTTGTTTTATGTCTGCATGTGCAAGCTGAAAGCTACAGTCTACAGTAAGAACAATTATTGCTTTCAGATGCAGGCTTTAAGCTGAGTGAGTTCAGCTTTTAACAAGCAAAAGTGTTGATACAGATTCTTTGGTTTGCAGATCTTTGGATTTCTTATCTGTATGGGGATCATTCTGGCTATAGGGAACACCATCTGGGAGGAAAAAGTTGGGAAAAACTTCTGGGCATACCTTCTTTGGGATGAACTGCTAAGCAGTGCTGTCCTTTCTGGATTCCTTACTTTCTGGTCTTACATCATCATCCTCAACACTGTTGTTCCCATTTCTCTTTATGTTAGGTATGTGGTGATGTGGCACTAGTGCTTCAGAGATGCCTCCTTTTAGAGAAGCTTTATGATTGGTTAAAGTTAGCATGTTGTATTTTTATTAAGATTGACTTTTGGAAAGGAACTGCCCAGTCCCTGCATGTTCACTCAATTATCCAATCAGCCAATCATGTGGCAGCAGTGCAATGCATTATTTCAAGTCAAGAGTCAAGAAGCTTTTATTGTCATTTCAACCATATATAGCTTACGCAGTACACAGTGAAATGAGACAACATTTCTCCTGGACCATGATGCTACAAAAAACAGTAAACAAAAGACAGAGCTACATAAAACAAAAGCATAGCTAAGGACAGAGCTAAGTGAGTCCTAGCCACATAAAGTGATTATATTATAACATGTAAACATGTCAAGAAGTTTAGTTAATTTTCACATCAGACATCACAATCAGGAAAAATGTGATCTCTGTTACTTTGTGGCATGAATATTGGTGCCAGACAGGAGCGTTTGAGTGTTTGAGAATTCACAACAGACTATACAGTTTACACAGTATGGTTGTGAAAAAGTTTTAAACAGTATATTTAATAAATAAAATAAGTGGCAGCTTTGTGGGGAGAAATGCTTTAACGTTGG
>JAOTRN010000009.1:11018109-11030198 GCA_028566695.1 Bagroides melapterus
ACATCATAAACTTATATAACAAAATTTGTACTACAGATAATATGGTGCCTAAGACTTTTGCACAGTACTGTATGTGCACAGTATTTGCTATAATTAAAAAAAAAATAACCTTGTGGTACTATAAGCTGTGTGGCTATGAATGTTGCAGGTTAGGGAGAGCAGCCTAGAAAAGCTTTTGGAGCAATCAAACATGACCCCTCCCAAAGAGATTGCAAGACTGGAAGAGGAGCGACAGCAACTGCAGAAGCAAGTTGAGGTAGATATGCAAATCTTTTTGTTTTTGTACCCTTGTGTAATTTGTGTTTTTTTTCGATAAAACATCCAGAACAATCAGGCTTTAAACTTTAATTTCACAAATTAAAGGTGACCTATAAAAACATAATGGCCAAATTTTATAAAAGGCCATGTCTATGTTGGAGATCATGCTAATAGCACATTATGCAGAGAATTCATTTTTAGATTAATTAGACATTTTCAGCTTTAATGATGTTTGGGTTATTACTCACTCTGACACCAAGATCTATTCCTTTTATGCATTTTAACAAAACAAAATTGATCATGTAACCAGTCGTTTTTTATTTATGTTATATTTGAATGCACTTCCCTCCTTCTATTAACAGCAGCTTTTTGGAAGTGAATGCATTGCCAGATTTTGGATTGTTCTGCACGGGTTTATTGTTTTTGTGGTATTTCAATTGCAGGCACTCGAGTTGAGAAATAAGGAGCTGAAGCAGAGTGAGGAAAAGGTGAAAGCGGCTAATGCTGAGCTTTGCACCAAGATGAGAGAAATGATTGAGGAACTTGACCAGGAGAAACAGGAGGCTGCAGAGAGGTAAGAAATGTTGTTTTGGGGGAAAAAAGGGAAATTTGAGAAATGATCTATTCGATTCATCAACGGAGGTGTGTTCTCAGGTATGAGAGAACCCAGCAGCAGTACAGAGACGATGTGGTTCAGCGTGTTCGTGCAGAGCTCACCCAGGAGCACACAGCACATCTTGAGCAGCTTACTGGCCAGCATCAACAGCACATCCAGCAGCTGGAGTAAGTGACATGTTCAAAGATATCTGCCAAATAATTTATTCATTATATGCTTCTTATAGACTTTATTCTTAAATGAAGTGCACAGGTTTTTCTATTTGGTGAATGTTATAAGTACTGTATTAATTACGGTTCGTATGTTTCACGTGGTGTAAGTTAACTTACTTGTGCATCCTTTACACAGATCTAAATTAGCTGACCTAAGTCAAGAGGTATTAGCTGTGCAGGAATGTTACATCTCTGTTTGCAAGGAAAAGGATAAACTTGAGGAAAACCTTCAGAGCAGAATTGATGAGGAAAGAAACCTGAAAGACAAAGAGGTGATCTGTTTATGTTGCTCAATTTATCTGTATTACATTTATTAATTTTACGTATATCAAAGCGTGAATTCCAAATTAAATCATAAACATTTCATTTATTTTACGTTCTGCAGATAAAGAGACGACAGGAGAGTGAGGAGATTCTGGAGAAGCAGAAGGCAGATTTTGTTTCCCAACACCAGGAGGCTGTTGCCCAGCTTAAGGCTCAGTGGGCCAAAGACAAAGACACAGAGATACAGTTGCAGGTCACTAAGCAGCTAGCATCTGCCAAAAAGATCTGGCAAGAAGGACAGCAAGAAGTGAGTTACAAATTTACAGAATATAATAGACTTAAAAAAAATTAAGTGTTGTTTTGAGTACTTATGCTTGAGTATGTGTCCTAAAATGTCACTCAAAGATGTTGGAGCAAAAACTGGAAGAGGCCATGATGGAAAAACAAAAAGCCAAAGCTACAGGAACACAGGATAACTCTTCTCAGACAGACACTATGGATTCTGTATCCCAGATTCTCTCCCTGGATCTGCTGGAGGACAAACTCAGTGCCCAGAGGATGGCGCTGGAGCAAGAGTCTGATAGCAAGCTCACAAAAGCTGTGGACGAGGCAGTCAGAAGCAAAGAGAGAGAGCTGCAGCAGAAACATATACAGGATACAACATTACAGGTATAATTCACACAGCACTGTTAGAAACTGGTAACTAAATAATGCTGACAAAAATTGTGCCATTGATTATAAATTAGATTGTAATTACATTTACAGCATTTGGCAGACACCCTTACCCAGAGTGTCACCCTTATCTCATTTAGACTCTGTTAAGGGTTAAAGACCTTGCTCAAGGGACCTGCTATGGTAACTTGGCAGTCCTGAGATTTGAACTTATGAACTTCCTCTAATAACTCACAAAATCTTAAATACTGAGCTACTACTGCCCAGAATGAATGACTGGTGTGCATGCTAAATAACTTGGACAGTTGATGCACATGAAACTTTATACGATTATCAGGACCAGCATATGTCTAACAAACCTAATACCAATTTTAATCTGACTAGTAAGATATTGATCATTTTCTATACCAGCATGGCTAGAACAACAAAAACTAACCTTCATGGACGTTGACAATTCTACAACATTAATTTATTAAAAATATCACTTGTTTAATAGTACATAAAACAATTACAATAAAAGGCAAACTGCTGCTAACAACATGCTGTTCTGAAAGAATAATCAACTCCTCTTGATTATCATCTGGTTGCATCCTTGATTTTTTTGATATCTTGATTTTATTATTTTTTTTAAATTACTGTGCACCATGTCATATTGTTTTACTTATTTAAATGGCACTCTACTGGCTGAAATCAATATGTTTACATTGTTCAAAACTATGAGTAAATCTGTAGTAAATCTTTTTCCCCCTGTTTGACATTTTGTAAGGTTTTTAAGAATTTAAATTGAATTTCCAGGTAAGTATTTCTACTGAAACTATTGGCATCTCATTATAAAATGTCAATGCTCAGTGTGCGTATTGTTTAAAGGGTATGAAAGAAGTTAATTTGATTGTACTCATAATCAGTCATGCCTCATACTGCAGCCAAGTTTTTGCCAGCACCAAAGGTCACGAAATGAAATACACAGTGACTTTGTGTTTGCTCTTGCACAATGACCCCAAAAGCATAAATTAATCCTATAATTTTGTGTAGATTCTCAGAATATCACTACACTGCTTTTCTCTTTGTCCCCTTTGAAGGTTGAAAGGGCTGTGTCCAGGGCTCGTAATCGCTGGCTCCAAGAGATGTCCTCCCTCCCAGAGTACAAAGCCAATTTGCAGACAGAGAGAGAACAGTGGGAGACACAACATCAGCAACACATTCAAGAGCAGGTATGTTGAATTTAACACCATACAAAATCTGAAATGCCTTTCCAACAACAAACCAGCTAGGAATTATTTTAAAAGAGTGTATCAGTGCTGTCATTAAAGCTAAAAGTCTGTTATGTTGGCTATATTTGTTGACTAGAATTTAAGGAAAATCATATTAAGAACCATTTGGTTGTACGTAATTCTACATCTCTTATATTTTAAGATACGTCATTATCACCTTGAAAAAAAACCTGTTCATTTTAAGCTCACTCTATTTTGACCCAACATATACTTAAGCAGAAGACTTTTTTTTTTTTTTTTTTTTTTATCTGCATCATTCAGATGTCTTCAGCAGTAAAAGCAGCTGAAGACAAATGTCAGGAGACAATAAGTAGAAAATGCAAGGAGCTGGAAGACTACGTGTGCAGAAACCAGGAGCTTCAGAAGCAGGTTGAATGTCTGAAAACTCAGCTGGAGAATTCTGGTGAGGAGCAGAAGGCACTCCTCAAAGCTGAGCTCTCTGCAGCCAGAGCTTTGTGGAACACCGAAAAGCAGGAAGAGATTTCATGCCTTAAGATGCAATTCCAGGGAGACCAAAAGAGCCTAAAGGAAAAGCATCAGGCACAGCTGGAGAGAAGAATAAAAGATACTCGAGAGGAGGCTCTCAGACAGGGGCAAGCACATCTACAGGAAGCCGTGTGGAGCAAAGAGCAGGAGTGGAGGAGTCAGCAACAGCTCAAGTAATGATCAAAGACCACTGTGACTGATTACAGGATTGCGACGTTATGCTTAGATCAATGTTAAAGTTCTATACACTGTTTGCGAAACATCGTCATTACTCAGAAAACAAACTGTTTTTCAGGTTGCAGGAAGAACGGCAACAATCAACGGAGGAGGTGATGGCTGAGTTAAAGGAGGTGCTGAAGGAAGTCCAGGAGCAGAGAGATGTTGCTGAGGAGCGATGTAGCAGGGAAGGAAGTGTGAGAGATAGACTGAGGAACCTGTGCAGACAGGCACTGGCAACAGTTATAGCAAACACCAAGCAGGATTTGGTGAAGGTTTGTATGTTAGTGTTTGTAAATTCAGTGGCTCTACCACAAAAACAATCAATAGATAAACAAGCGCAATACTGTCTTCAGCCCAGATCAACTAAATAATCTACCACATCTATAGCGTATGAGTTGCAATAAACAATAATGTTCACATTTCCCAGTTCTGAAAAAAAGTGTATATTTCTAGAATGTTTTAACTATTCACCCAAACATTGTGGCATATTAAGTACCACATTTGTATAATTCATCCTTTCAAGGCTAGAACATTTTCATTTGGGGAAAAAATAGAGTAATTATGTATTCTACACCAAAGCCTTAGGGAAAGTATAAGCAAATTATTCTGAATTCAGTGTTGAATTTATAATTTGAATTCAGCGATTATACAGTGGTGTGAAAAAGTGTTTGCCCCCCTACTGATTTCTTATTTTTTTGCATGTTTGTCACAGTGTAGTGTTNNNTTACTTGTGTTATCTTTTACTATTATTTAAATTTGTTTTGTGATTTAAAACACTACACTGTGACAAACATGCAAAAACATAAGAAATCAGTAGGGGGGCAAACACTTTTTCACACCACTGTAGTTATGGAGTTTGAGAGGTAAGTTTCAGATAAATGGATTTTCTGAATATTCACATATCATAAGCTAGAATTCTTCTGTCGTAACTGTATGTGAACAGATGCATATGTAAATACAGTTCTGATGATGATTTTCTTCATATGTGACGTATAACACTATTACATATGTACAACATATTTTATGCTACAGAGCAGTGAGGAGAAGCTGAGGCATGTACTGAAGGAAACCCAAGAACAACATGAAAAGGAGCTCAGTCATATACGTATGAACACTCCTACTGCTAGAATTTACTGCTCTTATAATTTTTTAGCTCCTGAACATTGATGATCCTTTTTTGAAACAAACGTTTGTGTGTTGTACTTTGCAGGCTCATTGGATAAAAGGAAAGAAGGAGCCTGTAGCAGCCAGAGTTGTAATGACACCATAGGTAGGCTCCAGAAGAAGAATCAGGAGCTTCAGAGGCATTTGGAGAAGGCCTGTCGTCAGCTCCAGCACACGGTCCGAGAGCACAAGAGCACTCTGTGCAAACTCAAAGGTTGAGAGTACTCTGCTGTAGCTTTCACAAATATTAACATAAATATTCAAATTCAGTTTCTTTAGCAGCTTTTCTTATTTATGAATGTGTACATGTAGATCTCTCTCTCTCCCTCTCTCTATTATTTTTTTTTTTTTTTGTAGAAGAACATGAAGAAATTTTCCTAAAAGAGAAGGAAGCCCATGCAAAAGCAGTTGAGCAGGCTAAATTATCTGCATCCAAGGAGTGAGTGTTTTGCATTTTCAAAAATGTTTTTTCTTGATAAAATATAAATATTTGTCTGCATTTGGCCTTCCATGCAAGGTTAAATTTTAGGGTTATGGTTTGTTACAGTGGTGCAGTCAGTCAACAAAATCTTCAGGCTGGCCTTGAAGAAATGAATGAACAATATATGAAAGCTGTGCAAAAAATAAGAGGTCTGTGAATTATTAGTTTACTAGTTTGCTATTTACCGAGTCCTGTTTTTATATTTTGGTTAACATTGTTGACATTGTGTCTGTAGTTAACACTGATGTGTTTGTGCAGGTGACATGCTGCGTTACCTGCAGGAGAGCAAAGAGCGTGCAGCTGAGCTGATCAGAGCTGAGGTCCTGAGGGAGAGGCAGGACACGGCCCGCAGGATGCGCAGGTACTACCTCAGCTGCCTGCAGGAGCTCCTGGAAGAGGGGGGCCAGACTACTGGGTAAGAGTTTCTTTTAGACTTTCTGCTTCCTGGATAAGACTATTCTTATTTTGAAATCCTTTTTTAAAATACTGCCTCATCAAAAATGTTGGCCTCATTATTTGCCTGCCTCTCTTAAAACCCAGTGCTGAGAAGAAAATTATCAATGCTGCTAGTAAACTGGCTGCCATGGCCAAAGTGCTGGAGACACCTGTAGCCAAAAAGAAACTTCAAAGAAATCAGGATGTACAAGGTACTGATTGTTGACTTATATTATATTTGTGTGTGGATTATTATTATTATTATTATTATTTGTAGTAGTTGTGGTCATAATGTATTTAAAAATCTCATGTTTATTTTCATAATCTTTATCACAGAACTATCATCAAACTCTACAGAAGTCTCTAGAGTTGACCATCCTGCCAAAGTGTCTTGTGCTGCATCAAGCCAAAGTCATTCTGGCATGACTGAGTCCCATAAGGTTTACAGGAATGAGCAACGGCAGCAGAGGAAGGTCCTCACTGAGAGCAGCTCTGCAGCCCAAACAGCCAAAATGAAAACTGCAGTCAAGGTTTCTCGGCCCAACTCCAATTCATTGAAGACGAACGCTGCTAAAGGTCCTGAAGTAACTGAACCTGCCACCCCAAAGTCACTCTTCTCTCCTCATCCCAAATCCTTCTGTGAAATTGCTTCATCCAGTATGCCTTTCAGCTCTGTGAATGTGACCCTGAGGAAGCAGAGCAGGGAGGAGTATCTGATGGGGACAGAAGCAGGAAAAGCCAGTGAGCGTTTTACTCCTCAGGTGACCGTTCAGCCTTTACTGCTGGAAGAGGCACCTGTGAGAGACGATGGTCAGAGTGATTGGAGTTTATCCAGTAATGGATCCACTTTTCCCAGTAACATTCATGTTATGCCCCCCTACCCCAGCAACAATTCAGAGCCAGTGAACTCATTCTCACAGGCTGACCCTGCTGTAGATGATCTGGACTTTGGAAGCACCATAGGTGATAACTCTGATGTAACTGTTTACAAAGAGATTGCCAAAAAAACATCTGGGGTGAAACCCATGAAGAACTCAGGCATTAAATTGACCAAGAGCAGGCAGCCAATCCCAGGCTCAGAGGATGAGGCAATTCGTAAATCGTGTCCTAAGAGTTTACTCTCACAATTCACACTTTGTCAGCAGGACAGTGGGTTTGACAGCCCACTGTCTCAGATTCAGAAATAAAATGGTGTCTGTCCTAATAGTTTTTAAATATTGTTTTTGTGTGGGTGTGAGAGAGAGAGAGACAGTTGCACTGTGATTTGACTGAATATTGTTGTCTACTGATTGTCAGGATTTGTTAATTAAACTTTTTTGTACTGCCTTTTGTGAATTCAAGTTTAAATGTCTCACAAAAATGTCTGACATTCCAAAAAAACAATGCTGGTCATTTACCTGACAGCATGTGAGTTTCATTTAACATGCTGTTTTAGATTTTATTAAAATATTATATGCTTTAGACGCTTTGTGAATGCTTTGTTAATGACATTAAGCAGATTGCAGTTCGACTAGAATTACGGAGCAGAAATGCATACATCAGTATCAAATCTTTGAGTAACAACAGTTCCTTTAGACCATAGCACAGGCTTGTACATTCCATTACAAACTCCACCCACTGAAAGTTTAGGCTAAAGAATGTGGTTGCCATATTATAGAAAAATCTTCAGATTATATACTGTTTACTTTTTATTGTTCGATATTTTAGCTGATCATGGAGTTTAATTTGCTAGATAAGAAAGACCCTTTAATTCTTAGAAGCATTGATAAAGTGCTGAAGATTATTAATTCTATGTGTCGTGTACATCTCTGACTTCTATCTTAGCCTGTGGAAGAGAGTGAAACTGACTCTAACACTTCTTGAACAGTGAAATGTTCATTAATCATCATTTAATCATTTATGAATTACAGGGTAATGTGCTTCAGTAATTAGATATAAATACAAAATTATGAATTAAATATGCGTTGTGGATCAGTTAGATCAGGGGGTTTGCTGCATACTAGAATTTTAATAAAAAAAATTTGTAAACAAAAAACTATTCAAATTTCCATTTTCGGAGCATAATACTATATTATATAAAATGTTATCCTTAAAGCCCTTATATTACGGTTTCAATTCGCAATACACATTATGTCGTCCTTGATCATGTCCTTTTTCTACCCATTATGAAATTCTGGATGTTGTACCTTTAACATAATTTAACATAAGGTTTCTTATATGGTTTATGAATTTTATCTAATATTGAAATTACGCCGCAGATGGTCTTTTCTACTTGTGGCCATCAAACACCTCCTTCAGTGTGGAACAGATTCGACACAGTGAACACTGACAGTATCACTGTACATTATATTTACTAATACAATTTCCCAATGATTATATACGTTAATATCATACCATGTGCACTATCATACTATGTGCAGTATGTTCTTAGTTACCTCGCACCTTTTTCTATTTTTTTTTAATTATATATATAAATTTTATATAATATATGTATATAATATTTCATTTATATTTTATTATATTCATTCCTTTTGTAATCTGAAGCAGTCTCCGGCAAAAAAGAATTTCGTTCTAGATTAATCAAGTTTTCTTTGATCATATTTTATAACAGCCCGTCATGCGGGGTGGAGAGAATTATAAACCGTTTCAGATAAGGCAGATCTGCCAGGATAAATAAAAAGGTTATCTTATTCTATTGTATATCTAATTTTAACATTTTCTCAAGATATAAAACTGTGATTATAACTGATCCTCGTCTGATTATGGTTGTCACCGAAGAGGAAATTTCGATGCATCGTAACAGAATTTTGCAAACTAAATCCACTTTCAAGTGGATTTGACTTTTAATCTGGCAACCCTTGTAACTAACTCGCGGAAAGGATTGATTACTCCCATCTGTCTGGGCCGTTTTGGGGGCGCTTGTGATTCCGAGCTTCGCAGTGCTGCACTTTTCTTTTCTTTTCTTTTCTTTTCCCATCAGCTTTATTTGCTTGCTCCCATGGACATGTACGTGTGGTTGACTTTCCTCGTGGCTGGGCTGTGTGTGCTGCCCGCTCTGCTCAGGACACTGTGTCCATACTTCACTCAGGACTGCGCCTACATACTGAAGGCTGCGCTCTATGGACTGCGCCTAGAGATCTATAAGAAGAGATTTCGCTTTTACAGCATTCTCGACCGTTTTCTGGATGCCGCGACGAAACATCCGCACAAACCGTTCATTCACTTCATGGGAGAGACTCACTCGTACTCAGACGTGGACAGAAAAAGTAATCAAGTGGCTCGTGCCTTGCAGCAGGTGGCCGGTCTGAAGGAGGGTGACATTGTGGCCTTATTCTTAGGCAACGAGCCTTGTTTTATCTGGGTCTGGCTTGGTCTGGCTAAACTCGGCTGCGCTACTGCTTTACTCAACTTTAACATCAGATCTAGATCCCTACTGCACTGCTTCTCGTGCTGTGGTGCAAGCGTGCTTATAGTAGACGAAGGTAAAAGTGTCACTCACTGAAGTGTCATTCACTGAAGTGTCATTCACATTGTTTTACAGCTGTAAAAAATGTGTTTATTATAGAGTTATTATAGATACTAGCCTATTTGGCTGGTCACTTGAAATAATTATTGACTTAAAAACTGCAAAACATGTAGGCATACAAATGATTTAGATTTTTGTGAGAATAGAAAGCTATGACTCTAATAAATATTGCTGTACACATTTGAACAATGAGATCAGTGTGCCAAATGATAAAAATTAAATTTATGGATTTTTTTAATTAAAATATACAAATGGTATGGCTGAGAATATGAGTTTCCTCCACTTTTCTCACTTACAAATACTTAAAATAAATGGTGAACATTTTTTTTTTCTTTTCAAAGAAATGTATTCACCAGATTTGAGGCTGCCCACATAAAATCATAGGCCATGTAAAAATCTTTTTGGCATCCCATTCCAAGATTCAGCAGGTGAAATAGATAAACCTGGCATTAATGAAAAAAGCAGATGAAAATTTGGCTGGAAGAAGATATATACTCACTCTGTCCAGGACATTTTTCGTTTTCTTCTGTCCAGACATTAGATTTCTATTGTACATATAAACTGTGTGGATGATGATAGTTCTATTGTAGGGCTACAGCCTCTCTCATTATTAACCCCGAAGGTGTACTTGTTTGGGATAGAGTTGAACTGAAGAGATGTCTGTTCTCCTGTAGAGCTCTGCAGTGCCGTTGAAGAAATTTTGCCTGCGTTGAAAGAGGAGAGCATCCGTGTGTATGTGCTCTCTGATGCATGCAGCACAGATGGCATTCAAGGCATCTCTCAGGCCATCGCACAGGCACCTGATGAAGCGCTGTCTCCATCACTCAGGGCTAATGTTACATGCAGCAGCACGGCGCTATATATCTACACATCTGGAACCACCGGTAACAAACTACACAGATAATACAGTCTATTAGGCAACACTGGATTTACTTTAAACACACACTAACCAAAAGAAACAGTGAAGAAGCACTTCATCGTATTATCAGTGACAAAGAAAGGAAAGCTGGTGGCCGTTATGCTGTGTGAGATATTTGGCCCTGCTTTGGTCACATACTGTTTGATGAAACATTTCTATTATGATGTTAGTAAGTTTCTTCCAGGATGCCAGTCCCCCCCTACAACAGGGCACAAGGTCTCACCGAATGGTTTCATGTGTAAAAGAAGCAGACTCTGTGGTGTCACATGCTCAGGAAATCAATGCAGCTAGAATGTTCATGTTTTTCAAGTTATTCAGTTGATGAATTTATCTTGCTTTGGATTTAGGTTTGCCTAAAGCAGCCACTGTGACTCATGAGAGAATTTGGGCTGCTTCATTCATCCAGGGGGTTTCTGGAGTCACGTCTGAAGACGTATTTTACATCAACCTGCCTCTGTACCACAGCGCTGGCTTCCTTATCGGATTCACCGGCTCTATTGAGAGAGGTACGTTTTTTTGCTGCATGCTGCTTCCTTTTTTATTACATCTGATTGCTAGGTGTTGGATTGATTTTCTATAACAGCAGAGGCATGATCGTATTGTATCTCAAATGGCAGGCACGCTGCGTAATCTAAGCCTGAGAATAAACAGATAAAAGTGTTATTATTCAACTTCAAATAAAAATGTTGATGTGTTCTATTGTGTGAGGAGATGTTTACGTAACTTTGAAGTAGGAGGTTCCAGTGTCAATACTTATCATTAAGTTCACAACTTATGTCTCAGTCAGAGCTCAGTTTGTCCCTTGAAGTCTTTCATCCTGGGAAAGTCTTCAGGCTGGAGGAGTTTTTTGGTTTCTGTTTTGACATGCTACAGGCTTCTGATCCTATCACTGTTTTGAGCTGTTATAATGTAAGAAATAACAGGATTTAACTTGTTTTGTGGATCCTCCATATAATTAAATGTAACTATAAACGGAGAAACTGTTAGGCTGCACGGTTTATTAATAAATAACGTACTGTAATCATTTACATTTACAACATTTGGCAGACGCTGTTATCCAGAGCGACGTACAAAAGTGCTTTTAAATATGTCTTTTAATACATTCACTGAGGTTCAGTAGGTTACAAGACTAAAGATACCAAGAGCCTAAAACACTTTAGGGGGGGAATAAAACACTCCTAGGGGGGGAATGGGACACAAACGGGAGAAAGTGCTAGCTCAAGTGTTTTATGAAGAGGTGGGTCTTCAACCATCATTTGAAGACAGCCAGTGACTCAGCTGTTTGGACATCTAGAGGAAGTTTATTCCTCCACCTGGGTGCCAGAACAGAAAAGAGCCTTGTTGTATCCCTACCTCTTACCCTGAGAGATGGTGGAACCAGTCGAGTGGTACTGGTAGATCTGAGGGTGCGAGGTGCAGTGCGAGGAGTGATGAGGGCTTTGAGGTAAGAGGGAGCTGGTCCATTGTGGCTTTGTAGGCAGGCATCAGTGTTTTGAATCTGATGCGTGCAGCTACCAGGAGCCAGTGGGGGGAACGCAGCAGCGGGGTGGTGTGTGAAAACTTAGG